>CAJNIZ010045017.1:0-20411 GCA_905231905.1 Symbiodinium pilosum
CGGGACCGCCTTGGCACCATGCTGCATCTCAGGCCCCCAACTCGTCAACTGCATCCGCTCGGATTTGCTCAGCACCTTGGGGACCGTCACCGCCGTTTTGGCAGCAGCAGCCTGGTCCAGAGCAGGACTAGTTTACCGCCAACTTCTGCCTGTTTGCCTGCAAGGCTTGGGCGGGCCTCTGGGGTCTCAAGCGGATGTTGTTCATGACCTTGATCACGAGGAGCCTTGCAAGGACCCGAAGGCCATGTTGCACGCTGCGAAATACTCGTGCGTGCCTCCATGGTGTCTGCTTGCACAAGGTGCTTGCCGTCTTGGCCACGCCTTTGGAGCTGCTGCTGCAAGCAATCGACCTCACAAGGAACCCAGAGCCACGCAGCACGCTGAAAAAGTCGCATGCGGCCTCGTTGGTCTTTTCTTCAAGCAGAATTCGCATTTGGAGCAGCTGGTTGTCGTGGATACTGCATTGGGCAGCTGCATACTGCACAAAACTCACGGCCAGCATTTCAACGGGCCCGCGGTCCTCTGACGACATGCGGTGGCATCCTCGTAGGCCTTCTTCGCGCCTTCCAGCTCCTGAATCGCTGGGGCAGTGCTGAATTTGATTCAGGCTGGCGTCTACCAGTTGGAGCAATTGCTGACAGAGCCTGCAGTAGGCGTTGGCCGTTTTGGCCATTCCTCTGCAGCTGCCAGCGTAGGTGCTCGGCCTCACAGGGTTCCGAGCGCCACGACGTACTATGAAGGAATTGGGCCACCTGTCTGCGCTCTGCGTCAAGCTCCGCTTCCATCTTGCGCAGCTCGCTGTCATGGATCCTGCGCTTAGCAGTTACGAACAGCACTCGTGGCAAGCAATTGAAAGCTCATGAGAGTTCAAAGCCGCTGTCCTCTTCAGAAGTGTCAGCTGCTCCGCTTGCAGCGACTTTGTAGCCTGCAGCTCCTCACTTGGGATGACAGCCAAGGCCATCAGAAGCTAGCAAGCACGGCTTCGTCCAGCCGCAGCACAACAGCCGTAGTGACACATGTGATTGCGGTGAGTGAATGAGCGAGTGAATGCGCGGGCAGGCGGGGTGGTTAGGTAGGTGGGTGGGTTCGTGAGTGGGCTTGAATAGGTGTCTGAGCGGACGTCTCAAATCTAAGTGCATGAGGTGAGTGGCTGGGAGCAACTGAGTCGTTGGATGAGTTCGGTTCGTTGAATGGTTGGATGGAGTAAGTGAGTTGGTCTGCAAGACAGCCCAGGAGTGAGTGGACGGAGTGAGAACGTGAATGAGCGCATCATGGATCGAGTGGGTAACTGGCTTGGTGTGCGTGAGTGAGGGTGTTCGTGAGCGAAGGAGCGGCCTAATGCAATCTGTTGAATCTATTGTTGAGGGCGGTCTTGATCTAGAATTCCTTCCCTCTCATCCCCGCTCCATCTCCCCCAGCATGGGTGTCTGGCATGCAAGCCTAAATGAGAATCAGCCACACGCTGCTTTCCAGAATGCTGCCTAACCCGCTGGGCAGAACCCGAGGCAAGACCGTTTTCACTAGCAACTCCAGTCTAGAGGAGCCGCCAACCTTCTGAAAAACTCGGCTCTCAAGCATGCTCTCAAGCACTGGCCCGCCCGCCCATGGGAAGCCGAGCCGGAAAACTAACATAAGGAAGGGGGCCTGCAGGCTGCTCTCCGCGTGGCTGAGCAGCTCCTGCGCAGGCGCCACAGCGAAACTCAACTCCCCTCCGCCCTCTGCCCTCTGCCCTCTGCCCTCCATCTCCATGCATTTCTGCGCTTCAACCTCCCCACTTGCCTCTGACTCGGCGTCCGCGAGGGCCAGCTTCGCACGCAAACCTGCAGCTTGGCATAGCCAAGCGAGGACTCATCAAACTTCAGCCCCCCTTAAGTAGATAGAATATGGCTTTCGGCATATTATATTAAGATCCCCATATACCCCGTATTCTATCAACTTAAGGGCGACTGTAGCTCGAACTGAGGAAGTTGGCTTGAGCTTCGGAGCCACTTCTTGCCAAGTGACATTGGTTCTCGGCGGCCAGCGAATCGTTCTCCTTACTTACCGCGCATAGTACACACACGAGACCTACCGAAAACTGTTTAGGCACCGGAATCGAAACTCCCTAAACCCTAAACCCTAAACCTTAAGCCCTAAACCCTAAACCCTAAGCACCTTTGGAGTCTTTGCAGTCCAGGCTCGCGGGCCATGTCCGAGCACTGTTGCACGTGGTCCTGCAGCAAGTCTAAAGCCGATACCGCAGTTTCCAGTATCCTAATATTACCCTATGTTATCCAAATATTACCCAAATCCCTACATCCCCATTCCTAAACCATCTCACCTGACCACATGCAACCACTCTCCTCCTTCAGCCGATTCAATTCCAGCTCCTTCTTGAACTTTGCCTCCGCCATCTGACGCACGGCCTGAGCGCTGCCGACGCCAAGGCCCAAGACCCTAGACCCTTCAGACCCTTCAGCTTAAAACCCTTTCCCCCCTCCCCCGCTCCTCCTGCAGGACATCCACGCGCGAGGGACCTTCGAAGGGCGCTTTGGCTTCCTGACCAGGCAGACCACTTGCAGAGCACGAAAGCCCAGTCGCCAGAAGGAGAGGACTCGAACATGCGGTCGTCTTCGAACCTTGGAAGGAGCTCCCGGGCAAGGTGCCGGCGAAGGAAGCCTCAGTCTCGCAGTGACTTCAACATACCTCACCAAGTATGAAGGCACTCCCTGCTTCCACGCCGCTTTGCTCAACATGTTTCAGTGGAAGTGCTGGCGCCACAGAAATCTCGCGGAAAGAGAAAAAAAGAGGAGTTTACTGTGATTCCATCATGGTGCGAGACCTGTGTGCAGATCTGCTAGCATTGGATCTCAAGTTCTATTCACGCCCGCAGTTCCTGAAGCTTCCCCTGCACAACAGTTCTAAGCTCCTCAAATCCTCGCAATGCAAAAGCCCAAGGCCCAAGGCCATTACTCGAGACCTCCTGATTTGCATCTTTATGCCTGTCAAGGCCCTCCCAAAATCCATGTATTCAATAGCATGCTCACGCATGCACTGCGATTTGCTTGAACAAGTCAAGCCGGATCTAGTAGTCAGAGTCTTGCTCACTGTCGGCTTGCCCCCTCCAGGGCCACTGCCGTACAGCAGTTGGGCCCGTTCCCGTCCTCGCCTCACTCGCTGTTGCTCACACCAAGCCTCCCTTGCATCATCTTTCATCAGAGTCCACGCCTGCTTAGGTGGGCTGAATTCCACCTCAAAGCGGGGCACACTTTCCCTACAAAAGAATAGCACAGGAGGGCAGAGGCTGCAGCCACACGGCCGCCGCGGACGCGCCGGGGCGTCATCACCTGAAGCAAATAAAGGCGGTGAAACAGCAGAGCTACCCCTCATACATGAAACCACAGGAAAGTCACATCACAAGTTTTCACCAAGACCTCGACGCGTGGGTTTCCCTGTTGCCACGCATATGCTACGGGCACCTATGGCACAGAGCAAATCTCGTCACATCCGTGTCGTAGCATGAGCCGAAGAGTGCGCTTCACGAGGTTCCCGGACGCTGGGCTGTGGAACCGCGAACCTCGTCCCGGCGATCCCTACATGGCCCGGTCCAGCCTGTGGCCCGGCAAGCGCAGCATTCACGCGTCCAGCAGGTGGCCGAGACGCCGACCGGCCTAGAGCTGAGGCTTCTTAGGATGTGGAAGCTCTCTCGCATGTTTTTCAGCTTGCGCAAATGCCGTAGGAAAGAAATTATAGCAATGCCCGTAGTGCATGGTAATAGAACAGCAGCAGCAGACATACTCTGAGCTCTGACACAGGTGCTTTGGGAAGATGACAAGAATGCTGATGACAGATGCTTGCGGAACGGTTGCAGCAGCACTGGCATAGAAGTAGCAGTGAGCAGTAACCATGACAGAAAAGATAACATTGAAGCATGATCGGGCCGAAATTTGAGAGCTCCGCCATCGCGCGATGCAACTCGCACCGTGGTGATCTCGGACCACTTCGCCACACCACACGAGCATTGCACAAACGCTTCAATAGGAGCCCGACACCCACAATCCTGGCTTCCATTTTCGTCTTCACATGAATTGTCGGCCTCAACCCGAGCAGGTTTCAAATCTCCCAAGGCTGCCAGAACGTGAATCAACCCAACACCGACTGGAACAGCTACAAGTAGAACTCTGGGGCCAAGGCTTACGCTGTGGACCTGATGAAATCACAGCCCTCATACGCCAGGAAGCTGAGTTATGATCCCCCTTGAGTAGATAGAATATGGATTTGGGTATATCATAATATACCCATATACCCCATATTCTATCTATTTAAGGGGGACTATATTGTTTGGGCCCCAGCTCAAGGAGCGGGTGACTGAGACCACTCGGACCTGCCAGCAATCTTACACCGACCTTCGGCAGCCAAACATCTCCCATGCTCCGCATGACTAAACTCTGCCCAGTAGCAGTAGCACCCCTGGGAGTAACAGGGGAGGCTACGGCGACGTGTCCACGCTGGTTTGACATGGCGCAGCAAGTCGATGCTGCTAGGAGATCGCGATGCAGCCTCTCTGCCTTTCAAACGCTGTGGATGCTGCGTAGATCCCAGATGTGCCAGTGGATGCAAAGACGTATGTAGATGCAGCTCTGTGCTTCCGAGTCAAGCTCAAGCAAAAGTGCTGCGGTCCCCGTCATGCAAGCCGTGCACGCATATCGAATGCATGCTCGCATATGACCTTTTAACCTGCAGTGTGTCAAAATCCCTGACCTTGCAGCTATCATAACGGTTATCTTTACAATGATTATTGCTCTTATTACAAGTATTCTTACTAGCATTACTACTATTACTACTATGATCTTTACTATCATTATTACTATGTGTTCTTACTATCATTATTACTATTTTCTTACCATCATGTTTAGTATTATTCTTGATATCATTGTTATTATTAGGATTACTATGTTTGCGTTTATTTTCTTACTAGTAGGGGTACCTTTCAAGGGGGATATAGGGGTTACTTCAGGGTTTAGGGTTTAGGGCTTAGAGCTTCCCAAATTTAGGGGTACCTTTTTGGGGATCCTTATCATAAGGACTACAACATTTTTGGGTCTATATTGGGGTCCTCCTATTTATGGAAGCTACCACAGAGGGGCTGTACCAGAAGGAAGCCGTTAAGCCACAGCTTTGCGAGCTGTTGACTTGCGGGCCGGCAGGGTGCTGTATGGAGAGTCAGCTCCAAGACACGTGTGGTTTTGCCTGCACTTCGTGCACAAACTGCCGAGAAGCTTCACAACAGCTGCAAATCTTTTTTTCAACTGGAATGCGGGGCGTGAAGGCCCGGAGGCACAGTACATGCATAACTGAATCCTGAGCTCTTGCTATCTACCAGCCAGATGTTGCATCAAGGCTTCAAGAGATGAAACGTGCAGACAAAGCTATACTGAATCATCACAGCTTACAGCAAGGTTCATGGATGGGAATGGATTTGGGCTTCGCTTCTCTTAGCTCCATATCTCTAAACAGAGCTGTGCAGAAGTATTATCACTGTGGCGGTCTAAACTCCCAGTATGCTCCGCAATAACCCCTATAGTAGTCCTCTACAAACCCCTTTAAAATATCCCCCATTAAGGAGTTTAGAATGTAGCTCAAAGGAGCCATAGTACGCTGTCGTATCAGGCGCCCTCGACTCATCCGCCTTGCTTGTCTTTTTGAGGGTTTAGGGTTTTGGGTTTAGGGTTTAGGGTTTAAGGTTTTGGGTTTAGGGACTTTGGCTGCTGTCGGAGCACTTCAGCTTTTGTTCATGTCGAGCACTGGGTTTCTACCTCTGGGTAGGGTGTAGGGATCTTCGTTAATAACGGGGGATCACATGTATAAGAAAATGGAAAATCACCTGTAAACTGGGGTTACATCGGATTATATGGATTTGTATGGAGTAGCAAGGCGATTTTAACTACCCCAACCCCCGACTATGATATAGGGTTGGAGTAGCTTAAAAAAATAAAAAAAATCACCTTATTAATATGAAGTACCAGCTAGAGTCAGTGTTTGGCGGGGACCTATAGGGCATAGAAAGGGATTGAAGCAGGGCCTGTTAGGGATGTTTTTCGCAACTCGAGTCCGGAGCTCATACAGCAACAAGAGAGTTACGCAAAATGCCCTACTTGGAGGGTCAGGGGGGACTTATTAAGTAGGTTAATAATGGGGATATTTAGGGTTGTTATATGGGGTATAGGCGTTATGTACCTACTTACTAAGACCTCCTGACCCTCCAAGTAGCGTACCCTGCCTTGCAGAAATACCCACATGAAGACTCAAGCTGCGAAAAGCAGGAGCGCCCCACATGTGGGCAGCGCCAGTAACGCCGGCTGCGGCAATCTCTTCCTCCATTATAAAACGCCCCCACTCACATGATCAATGTTGTTATCATGATGATTATACACTTGCCTTTCATGCTATAATAATGCATAGTCTAAACTCCTAGTATCCCCCTTAATAAGGCCTATGGTAGTCCCCTAAATAATCCCCTATGTAACCCCCTTTAAGGAGTTTAGCCCATGGCTCACATGAAAAAGCTCTTCTGAGGCGGCTTGTAAGGCGCTGGCAAGCTCATTTCGCCTCAAGGACAAAGAAGCTGGAAGCAACCACAGGGCTATATGAGCTATAGTCTAAACTCCTAGTATCCCCCTTAATAACCCCTATAGTAGTCCCCTATATAATCCCCTATATAGACCCCTTTAAGGAGTCTAGACTATAGCTCATATAGGGACATTCAGGGGTTACATTGGGTTCTTTCGGGGTATCTAAGTATCTAGGATGCAGGGTCTAGGTCGCTTCATGGAGACGCAAGTGGGAAAGAAAATGCAAAATGAAATGGAAAACGTGATGGTATATAGGGACTAAGGCTTTAAGGGCTAGGTAGTAATATTGTAGGTATATTACGAAACACAAATGGTATCTATATCGTAACAAAGATCATAGGGTATTACCTGGTGTTATAACTAACTACGGGTTAGGTGGTCCCACCACCCATTGCTGTAGTAGTGCTATAACAAGAAGATGGAGGGACCCTTATGTGATTATTAAAAACCCCGGCTTTCAATGAAAAATCTTGTTCTTATTAATTTCACTGAAGCATAGACGGTGCCCGTAGCATGCGTCTTCAAGATTAACTTTGCTGGCAGCGTCTTCAATCCGTTCTACCCAGATGTCCAGAGGCGAAAGTCTGGCGAATGCGTTCCAGAACTATATGAGCCCTTACAAGACCCAGCTTCCATTTCATGTTCCATGTTGTTTTCCACGTGATTCTTGACTCTGGGAGATCATAGATGCCTGCCGAGCTGTTTGGGGTTCGTCCTATGCTTGGCAGCTTTGAGATCAACTCACATCAGGGCTCCTGTAGGAGGTGTGCTGTTGCAGCACAGACTCACAAAGCAAAGTTACACGGACCACAAATCCAAGAAACTCATATTGTGGAGGTTGGCCGGAAGGACAACTGATCATGCTCGTTTGGCAGAACAGCTTTGGAGGTCGCTGAACACAGCAGAAATCCCACTTTTGCTGTGTCTTCTCTATCACGTTACATTAGGCTGAGATGCTGCTTCCGCACCACAACATGGGCGATTGTCAAAATTATGGTCCCTTTGTGGATCCCTATTATAATACGGCACCTAATATTTAGGGTACCCCAAAAAGGGTCATAATTTTGACAACCATCCACATGTATTCCAGCAACCGACTCTTTAGAATTGGGGCCAATTGAAATCTGACAGAAACCGGTCCCGCGAAAGCATGAATTCGGTGCTGCAGTGGCTTAACCGGTACACGTACAATCCTAATGGTTTAGGGTTTAGGGTTTAGGGTTTAGGGGTTCTTGGCCCAGGACGCATCGCGCTCCTCATTGGATAGCCCTACTCGCTTTTAAGGCTACTTGCCAGGCCTTCGTCCGCTCGTATGCGAAACCTGACGGGGGCCAAAGGGGACTCCAAACCCAGGCTGTAACGTATATGATATACAGAATTACTCCGACCACAAAATTGGGGAATGGTAGTACCCAAGGCCTTAAATTTTAAACTTTAGGTTATAAACGGGAAACTCATTAAGTTAAGGTACAGAAGCAACCCTTCACCCTAAACCCTTGGGGTTTCAGGACACCAGGAATCCTTCAAATTCATTTCCAGAGAGTGTTCAGGGTTTAGGGTTTAGGGTTCAGCGTTGCCTATCGAGGCCTATTCCGTTGCGAGAAAGACAATCGGGCGACCTGAACCCTAGGGTTTAGGGTTCAGGGTAAAAATCAAAAACAAAGCTTGGGAACTCTGAATCTCCATTCCTAAATCCTGAACCCTATATCCAAGATTGACCAGAAATTCAAGCGTTTAAGCTTTTCGCTGCAAAGTTCTGGAAGTTCAGGGCAATTACAACTCAGTTATAACTGCACCTATCCCTCAATTAGAGCCCCCTAAGTCCTCTAATATAATTACAATGAGGTGATAACTGCAAGTCGTGATGGGGTTATACTTCGCCTGAACCTCGAGGTACCAACAAGGATGCTCTCAGCGAACGAATTGTTGTGCTTCAGCTACATAAGGAGGCTTTCTTCGGACAGTTCCATGAATAGGTGGCCGCACGTAAGACCCATTTTAGGGAATTCCTCTTTATTTGAGGGAATTCCCGAAACGAACCGCACTCCTTTTGGGAAAACACCTCTGGAGGTAAGAAAAACGACCAGTAAATCAAGGAGGGCTGAAACTTCATGGCTGCTCTGCGGAAAACTGCCACAGTCCTGTGATAATTAACTGCAAGCCTGCCCACAGCCACGATGCAAGAAAAGCAAAAATCAAGATTCCCAATCCCTCTCCCAGACCCCAAGCTCTGTACCTTATTGTGGAGCCTGGATGACCATGAAAGATGCCTACAAGATCTGGATCCTGCTTTCTTTGGCAATTCCTGACTACCTTGCTTCAGCCCTAAACCCTACACCCCAAAACCTAAAACCCCGGAAAGCCCAGAGCCATCAGACTCATTGCGCTTCCCTTCGGGCAATCAAAACCAACCGCAACCACGCCTGCACAAACTTGGCACCGTCAAAATTCCCCATGACAGAGACTCTTACCTCAAAACCCTTCCGAACTGACGTAGAACCCCTATCAGACTATCAGAAGCCTCCTCAAGACCGCAGCCCTTCGCTTACGGGGGAGTATTTACCATAAAGTGTAAACCCCAAACCTTACACTCTAAACCCGTAAAACCAAAACGCTCAAACGCTTCCCAGGGCCTGCGATGATGCAGAGCAGCAGGCCCAGGTGCCCCATGAAGTTGGAATGGTTGGTCCAGACCTGAGTTGCGTAGTTCCCAAAATTTGGGTCCCGTTCTGGTACCACTCAATATGAAGTGCCGGAATGTAATTCATAGCCAAAAGGGGCGCATAATTTTGAGAATAACTCAGAGGTTTAAGCTTAGGGTTTAGGATCTAGCCTCTGGTTCCGCATTGAGATACTACATCTCTTTCTAGGTTTTAATATGATACAAGTTAAATAGTCTTTGCAACGTTGGCCCAGTTTGGGGTGTAAGGAGAAGGCTTCAGGCGGGGTTCAGGCTTTGTGTTTTAGGCCCTGGCAACGGCTTCAGGCTTTACTGTGTAAGGCTTAATGATGCCAAGGGGCTGTCAGTAGATATCTGGACAACAGTTGGCGTACAAAGTTCTATGCGCCTCGTTCGGCTTCTATTCGGGCCTGTCAGGCCTCGTTGCTCTCAGGGATTGAACATGTGAGCTCTAGACTATGAATGACACATGGAAGAGCTGCTAAGGAACTTAACTTAAGATACCAGGATATGGCTTCACAATACAATGAAACCTGGGCTCCTTCAAGGGCAACCCCGACAAACATTCAGGGTTCTACGGATGGGGCTTGGGAGCTACGACATTTAGTAGTTTGCCTGAATTTGGGGACGAAGTATAAACCCAGAAAAATACAGCCCTTACTTTAGGGACCACAAAAGGGCTTCATAATTTTTGGGAGAGCCCATTTACATTGGGCGCCAGGAAGCCGATCAACTGTAATTCCTTGCCCAAGCTGACTGACACCAGCATCACATGCACTTGTTCAAGTTAGGACATCTGGGAAGCCTCTGAGCATGGGCTTCTAGGGTCCTCACCACGAGGCTCCCTGCCAGAGAATCTTGACATGCTGCTGTCTACATGGATTTTAAGAAGTACTTCTCTTGAAGCAGCTTGAGCCCAACAAATTTCCTATCAACAGTTGATACTACCAATCCGGCATGACCAAAATTACCCTAAACCTTGGCAGTTATGAACTGATCTAAGCATGTCTGGGCTAAAGAGGCCCTCACACTAGGGTTCCTTACCCACAGTTCTTCATATCCTTCCCTTCGTCGATATATTCTGGTAGGTTCTTCTACATTCCGCCGACATGCTCCCATATGAAGCAATGTTCTTTGGTTCCATTTCATGTTCCATATGTTCCACTCTCACTTATGCTGATCCACAGTACTCCCAAACCTAACTTGGCCCAGCCGCCACATCATTGAGAAGGACGGTGAGGAGCTTGCATAGAACACCTTCACAGCACTTCGGGCCGAGGGGCGTGGTGGTCCTGTCCCTACTTTGGAAGCCATGATGTCAAGCGCTTTTGGCGTAGATCCTTTTGTTTGGGAAACATTCCAAGAGCTATGTGACATGGTAGGTTGTCGAAATCACGGTGTCTTGTGGGGTACCCATTATACGACGGCCCCTAATAATCACGGTGCCAAAGAAGGGATCAAAAATCGCGACAGCCCCCCCCCTGTGATATTAACTTATTAAGCACTTGTAGGAGGTGTTCGTCTGTGCCAACAGCTTCTCAGTCGCTGGCCGATGACAGTGAACGATGTTGCTGACACGGCTTTCCGGAGGTTGAACCTGACGCTGGTCATCTTTCCAATGCAGGCTGGGGTTTGGGGGCTTAGGGTTTAGGGTTCAGGGCTTAGGGTTGAGGGTTTAGGATGCTCCTTAAAGGGTTCTAGGGAAATATAGGGGAATGGAAAAGAAAATGGAAGCCACTATATTGCCTGAGGCTTACGGATTGCGTTAACAAGGGAGATCATCCCCAACAATGGGGAATGAAATGGAAGGTCAAATGGAAAGTGACATGGAGGCTCCTATAGGGGCATCTAGGGATTGATTTGAGCGAAATGATTTGAACGAAAGTCCAAACTCCAAGTATCCCCCTTAGTAACCCTTACAATACTTCCCTATATAATCCCCTACATGACCCCCCTTTGAGCAGCTTAGGCTATAGTACATTTGGAGTATTGGGGCCCCACCACAGAAGAAATTTCGAACGCCACAGTTGCTGGGTGGGAGCCTAATGCAATGTAAGGGTCTGAAGGAGGAATTACCGTAGGTCTTGGGTACTATACAATCGGTCTTCAATGTATAATACTGTGCGTACACACCCTAAACCCTAAACCCTAAACCCTAAAAATTCACCCTAATTCTTCAAGTTGCTGACCTCACAAAAGAATTGCGCCAAAGTCACGGCTTTAGGGTTTAGGGTGGATCGGAGCATCTGCTCTCTCAAAAGGTTGTATGATAGGGCTTCAGGTTTGCCAGGCCCGAGCCTCCAATAGGCTTCAAAGGGCCGCAATGGCCCCAATACTAATGTAGACCCATGACTAATATACCCCCCCTTTTTGGGCCTTTATACTAGGATCCCTATTATAATCCCTATTGAGGGAAGGGGGTTTATTATTCAGGGGTCTGCATTAGCCTGTATTTGCGCCCCAATAGTCCCTCATGGGGAGGCTTTGGGGGCCACCTTCCAGGGGTGGTCCTTATCAACCTGTGATTGAATAACATAGCCACATGGTTGACACAGGGTAGTGAAGGCGCTTCGACAGGGATACAGAAGAGCATAGATTGGGGAGAACTTTCTTCCAAGGGTTTAGGTTTAGGGCTAAAGGTTTAGGATCATGAAACTACCTCAAAAAAAAGGTCCTGACATTTGCAACTCTCAAGAGTAGCGTCCGTCCTACATCTCGCCAGAAAGAGACTTCCGTTTCTAGCTGAGACAGCTTGTGCAAGGAGAGACAGGGTGTCAGGACCTAGGAGACAACTGTATGCAGTCCCATCAGTACCTTTGGGAGGATTCTACGTGCGTCACATGCACGGCGTTGAGAAAAGAATTCTGGTTGACCCTAAACCTCAGACTTCTAAAAACTACCCTTAAAATAAACCCCGAACCCTAAACCTTTTCTCATATTCCCATATAACATCGATTTACATGATTTCCAAACCCTGACTCCACGAACAGGATGCTGAGGTTCAGTCCCCGCGTAGGAGATGGCGACACCTCCGCTGGTACTCATGACTAATGCTTTTATGGCTGAACCAAGGAAGGCTATGCTCTAAGGTAATACAACCGAATAAGAATATCAAGCTGCTTATACTGGACACTGGAATATCCGTTGGGTACTGCCCCCACCCTGTAACAATGTTTTGTAGGAATCAAAACAAGGGCGATATATAACCATATTGTATATATTCTCCAACTGTTACAGAGTAGTGGCAGTACCCAAAGTATCCTGATTTAAACTAGAACTTGCTTGAAAGGCTTGGGTGGCCCTGCTGGTGGGCATCCAGGCAGTCCAAATCAGTGTGGCAGAAGATGCTTCGTGAATTCCAATCAGCATCTCCATCGTTTCTGCAACAACGATGATGACTGCAATCAATTAACCCTAAAAAATGCTACAACAGTTTAGCTTATAAAACACCGTGCAGAAGCCAAGCAATAGTAGTGACAGTAGCAGAAGTAACAATGGCAGCATTTCAGCAACAATAATGACAATGGTAATCATAATAATGATAGTGATAGCAACCATAGTACTAAGAAGATGGGCAGTCTCCAAAACTCGGGGGCCCATTCTAGACTTCAACATATTCTGGTCCTTTCATAGGGACTCCACCATAAGAAGGTGCCCACACATTTTGCACACCTTAATCCACATAAACCACCGTACGAACACACTTCCCATTATCTTTTCCGTGTCGTTCTCCGCTATTTCGGATAATATCCCTCGCCAGCTCGAACCTTATATCCTAAATAGAGCATTAGGAAGCCTTTGGGGGCCAATATATCCCCAAACCCTAAAGCCCCCCAAAGTTGTTGCAAACCCCCATATGCGCGGTATTGCACTATCAAAACATATCTCTACATATATATATATATGTATATATATTTGAATACATATAAGTTTCCATTTCTTCTTTAATTTTCGTTTCCACTTCAGTCTCCATAAGAGATGTAATGATATAAGGATATCAGAATAGTGCCGGCCTATCACACAGGAAAGGCCCACCACCAAGAAATGTGCGACTCCCCAGTCAACCTGGCAGAAATAGCTGGGTCTTTTTGGGTTTAGAGGGTTAAGTCTTTTAGGGTTTCCTGATCCCCCTCCCCTCTGTAGTAAACCCTCCCACCCCCCTACAATGAAAGTCTCCATGTAAAGGAATTTTAAGGAGAACAGGTGATGGATAGGAATTATGAGGGAATTGCAGGCGTGCCCTGAAGGGCTATATTTTGAGAATCTCCCACATCAATAGTCCTGACAGCAGTCAAGGCAACTGAGAATCAGAAGAAACATCTCTTGACCGGGGCGGCAGAGGACCAAGAAGCTGAAGGGCAGCAAGAGGAGGAAGAAGAGGACGAGCAGCAGTAGACGGGGAGGGGGCTAGTAACTGCCTTTCCCCTGAATGGTAAGAAAGCCCAATCCCCTGACAACCAACATTCCCAATATACTATGGCATACTACTGGAAATATTACTGATTAGGGGGCGGAGGGTGTTAGTGTCATAAGGAGGAAATTCTTGGTGGTCATATCCATCAAAATTGGAAAAGCACAGGCCTTCTGAACTGCAGCATGAGCAGTAGCAGCAGAAGTTGAAAGTGTCAGAAACAGAGACTTGGCAAGAGCAAGCTGCTGAAAACGAAGTTACAACACTACAGCACTAGTGCTTGCCATACGAAAATTGCAAATTCTGGACTAACCTCAGGGACCGGCGGGGTGGACTACAAGGAGATTGGCCCCCATAAAGTCATCAAGGCGCCCAAACCCTAAACCCTAAGCCCTAAGCCCCTAAAACCTAAACCCTAAACCCTAAACCCCTAAACCCTAAACCCTAAATCCTTTGCTGGCAATAAGTTTTTTGTCCGTCTGGGAGTGCCTTCATGAAGGCGCCGAAGCCGGTCATGAAAGACGAAAGGATCACCATGGGGATTGACCTGTTCAGGGTTTATGGTTTCGGATATAACCCTAAACCCTAAAACTCTAAACCCTAAACGAAGAATAAAACACAAAGTCAAATGGAAACTGAAATGAAAGCTGGAAATGTAGAGCGGCTATCTCCCACCAATAGTGAATCAACGACCCCGCAACAACAAATTCCTAGATGCTGTCATTCTCTACTAGGGGAATGTCTATCACTCAGGGCTAGAAGGGCCTATTCTTCAAAGGAATTGCTTGGTCTGTGGGTCCAATGCGAAAACTGAGGATGTGGAGCTTGGGAGGCTAGGGCTCAGAGCCCGTGTGGATGATCAAGCTGTTGTACTTAGAGGGTCAGGGGGACTCAGTGAGTAGGTTAATAAGCACTATACACCATGTAGCAACCCTAAGTATCCCCAATATAAACCTCTGACTAAGTCTCCCTGACCCTCCAAGTACCTGCATGAGGCGTCACCTGAATGTGCAGAACCTTTCAAGCAGTTCCCGTCGGATGCATTCTGGACGACACCGTTGCTCAAACAATTTAGGGGTACATAGGAATAATGGAAAAGAAAATGGAAACTCCTGTTTAGGGTACGCCAGGGCACATGGTGTTGTTGTAGTAGACACGCGTCCAGGTTGACATAGGAATTGTGTCTACAACAAACTTCACGAAGACCATCTCCACGACGATGAAAACCTTGGGTAGCGCGGCCATCTTATCTTGACAGGAATGGATCCGTACAGTAGCCCCTATAATACCCCCAAGAATATCATGGCTTCCATTTTCTTTTCCATTCCCCAAACCCTAGATGCTACCCCCCTGGTCTCTGAGAGACTGCTTGCAGCTCCTAGGGTACAGTACTTGTTCAAATTACCAGCCCCCAACAACTTGCCATACGGTAGGTTCCCCTTTTGGTTCGGATGTCGCTTTCAAAACAATATTCCCCATGGCCCCTCCTTGACAAGGACCTTGAGAACAGCCCCTCATAGCCTGCCAGGAACGGTAGCAGCAGCAGCAGCTGCATTCATCATCACAGGGTGTGATCAGAACCCGAAAACTCTAAACTCCTCAAGCCAGCCCCAACTGAAATTGGATTTTTCATTGGCGGCGTCCCAAAACAACTGGATATCGAGAATGAGGTGGCTCCCGCAAAGGGATTCACATCTTGGAGATGCATGCGAACTTTACCCTGAATCCTATCCTTCTGGACAATGGTCTAAACTGCAGCCAGGACACAAAGTATAGGAGAAGCCATGTATATCCTTCGATTTTGAAGCCCTCATCCGAGATCACGTAGATGACAGCCCCACCAGCAATGGCCTGAGAAGGATCAGAACGTCTGAATTTGGCTTGTCGAACTTCTACGGAGCATTCGTACCGATCAATAACTGCCAGACATCGTGAATAGCTGTAAAGAGAAGGCGCCTGGTAGTGTACCCCCAAACCAAATCCCCCAACCTACAATTTTCAATCCTGCGCCCTCAATCCTCTCCAACATCTTTGAAAACCCCAAACACAAAGCTCAGCATCTCCAACCACCAGAGGCTGCAACCATTCAAAGCGTTTTAGAGTTTGCGGTACCACCAAAATCTCATATGAGATCTTCACCCCGCCCTAAACCCTAGACTCTAAATGCCTGAACACTAAATCTTAAACTCCAAGCACTGAACCTCAAACCGCAAATCCCTAGATACATCCCTGCGCAGCCCTTGAATTTTTCTCCCTTTTCCCACCTCAAACCCAAACAAAATCCCAGCTTCCTTTTTAATGTGCCTCTTTGATTTCCCATGTGAATCTTCATTCCCGAAACCTAAACCCTAAGCCTTAAAGCATGTTATCAGGGACAGTTTCAGGTGGGTNNATATAAGGCTCGTATAAGGGTAATGGGCCTATATGAGGTTTATATAGGCCTCTTATAAGGGTAACTACCCACCTGGAACTGTCCTTGATGTTAGCGCCAGTGGCAAGAAGTGACATCACTCCGGGCGTGTTCGGCAAGGCCCTTCCTAGCGTGAAGTGCTCCAAGACGGAGACCTCATCTTCCCACTGTGCCATTATTAGGGTTTAGGGTTTAGGGTTTAGGGTATTGTAATATTATTTCCTACTACCGTCCCGATCATGTTTTTTCAGTTCTTATGAATTTTACTACTATGCTTGCTACCAACTAAGACTAATTTTGCTACAGGTAATGATATAGCTACTATTCCTGCTGTTTATGCCGCTATCTCTGAGGTCCCTGGGCTATCTCTGTTTGGGATTTAGATCTAGAAGTACAAGAGCTCGTATGGATCTCGGGCGAATCTCACAACGAGATCACAACCTCATCTCCCCGCCACTAACAAGTCTTTTTCCGAGCGCCGCTCTTCTTGCATCAGCAGCTAATATCTATCTCCTGCACAACCAGGAGGAATGCAACTAAGCAGCTGTGAAGTTTGGGGTTTAGAATCTGAAGGGGCAAGCGAATTGGTGATTCTCACGTGCTTTTGAAGGCTGCGTCTAGAACGAGGGCTGACGCTTTCCGGCGCCATTTAAGGGAAGTTTCAAGCGCGTGCTTCTGCGTTCAAGTGTTCTAGGTGCCGGCAGCGATGATCCAGCTTGTTTGAGAAGGAGGATTGGAGAATGTTTGAAATTCCGATGCACATATAGCACATCCTCCTGCGAAGAAACACCTAAAGCGGGGCTAGATTACCCGCTGCTCAAAGTATCTTGCCTTAAGGAAGACTTCTGAGTAGGAAGCCGCTAAATCACTTATTCAATGTCAGACCATCCATGATGAAGCATCATGACTGTAGCACCAGGCCCTATCCTGAAAAATGAAAACTGCTCCAACCTAAACCTCTAAAGCTTACTTACAGCACTATGTCATCCATTCAGGCAAGCTGCAGCAATAGGTGAGCAGGAGCCTTGCAACCAGGCTGCCGAGATTTTTATGCAACGCGGATGAGGGCACCAGTACTCGTTTTCTTTGGAGGTCCCTGAAACTAAGGAGTATAGTATGTGAAGTATCTGCGGGTAAAAAAGGGAAATCTCTTTTCCTGGAAAGACTCAATGGCAAGGCTGGGGGAAAGGAGCACCATGTAGTAGTAGCAACGAGTCTGTCATTATTCCATGGAAAAAAGCATTGAACGCGCTGTCCCAAGAAGTGCAACTCTTCTTTATCAACAGTATGTGTGCATATGTGCGTTTTCCAATGCCAGGATTCCGCACCTGATTGCGGATCCAGACATGGATAACCTCATATGATTTAGGAATGGCATCCTGCGTTGTGCCATGAGGTGGACCGCCATGCCCCGGCAGGAATAGATCCAGCCACAACCCCTGGCAGCAAAAGCATTTTGTCTGAAAACCTTCAACTACAGATTAATCAGCATGTTAAAGATTGCCGCACAACAACTTCATTACTACAACGATGAAACCCTAATATTTGTTATATACCCATACTATGGTAACTCAATCGAAGTTCCCTAGCAGCAACCCAGTAAAGGTACTACCGTGCTACTTCGACTACTACATTGATGACCACCAGCACTGCATCCTGAACCAAACCCCACTCTAGCTTGTAATCTTCCAGAGGCCCTGGAGCTTAGGCAAAAAATGGTTTGCTGTTACGGAACTTAAACTATGTTACCATAATATGGGTATATAATAGACACTTGGGTTTCCCAATTATCGTAACTGAATCTAGGTTACCTAAACCCTAAACCCTAAACCCTAAGCCCTAAACCCTAAACCCTAAATCCTAAACCCTAAACCCTAAACCCTAAACCGAAAAAGAGAGCTGAGGCCACTACGTGCTACGATGACCGTCTCCACATTTACAGACTTCAGCGCCTGGGTGTTGGCCTGAGGTCAGCTTTGGAAGGAGCAGAAGCAAGTGACATGCAAGACAGCTGCCTACCTTGAGGACTGTTAGGGATTAGGATTTAGGGTTTTGGGTTTAGGATGGTTTGGGGTCCACGGTTTAGGATTTAGACTTTAGGGTTTAAGATGGTTGGGGGTCTAGGGTCTAGGGTTAAGCGTTAGAGCTGACTGCAAGGGTATTATATAACTCTGCAAAGAGCTAGGGGGCAATATGGCAGGCCTTTGATTGGGCCCTTAGATGGACAGCGGCTGGCGAAAAACTCTCTACGTTCACGGTCTGAAACTAAAACCTGACTCAGGGACTCGGCGTGCAAGGTATTCGTAAGGGCCATACGGAGAGAGACAGGGGTGTGAGAAGATTCTGGGTCGCTTCAAGGAACTTAAATTACAATACTACAGCAAGGAAACCGTATTCTTTGCGAAGTATCCCTATTATGGTAACTTAATTTAAACTCCTTAGCAGCAAACCGATGAATTTGCTGCCAAGAGGCTAAGAGGCACAAGAAAAAGACCAGGCAGGCAAGGAAGAAAGGACGGGCTTTCTCCCAACCTTGAATGGGGTTTAGGGTACCCTCAGGGGATGTTTAGGGTTTAGGGTTTAGGGCTTAGGGCATCCAAATTATTCAAAGTGAAAACCTACGAGGAAAAAGCTGAGCTCGCGGTCCCAAGTAACGGATCAGCTCGATGTCCGTGTCGGGAGCAGCACACCTGATTATCCGCACCTCAGCGCTGATGTAACAAATCTTGCGAGATCCGAAATCACAAAATTTCTGGATGTGTAACATAGTTGCCATTTTCAGGTTCATTCAACACTAGGGACTTGGGCTGGGTTGGGGAGAGATTCTCCAAATCGGGGGGCTTGAAGTTGCTGTTGGCACTTGCGAGCTTCAACTTGTGTGTCCTAAACATCAGGGGTGGCTGCTATGACACCTGGAAGGCTTATGACAGGCCTGCTGGTTTCGCTGCGCGCTGAACACAGCAGCATGCCCTTCGCAGTAGAGACGAAGACTTCTACAATCAATTGATCACTCTAGCCAGCGGACCTCTGCTGAGAGGCTTGACCCGAGATTTGTCGAGAAAGGGTTTCAACAGATTTCGCGAACGTCTGAAGCATTGGTAATCATTGTGAAGAAATGCTGACAGTCAGCACAGTGTCAGTGGCACAAGGACAACTAGTATTTCATGGCTACATAAGTGAGGAATGAGCAGCGGCATCCGGAGGAGTGTAGGGCTCAGTGGTGGCCCTATTGGTGCTTAAGGGGGAGTGGGAGGATGAATATAGGTATCATTACACGGAAATATATGGTGATTATAAAAGGATTATCATGATCCACTCCCCCAATCTCCCTTAAGCATCAGTAATTTGCAGTCAGGCTACAGCAAGGGACGAAGACAGAAACTGGCAAAAGAGGATGAAAGAGGCATCTGGCACGAAACTCATCGCCACCTCAGCAAGGATTTTAGGATTTAGGGATTAGGGTTCAGGGTTTAGGGCTTAGGGATTTTCCTTGCAAAACGTACGACGCTGGTTCCCCCTTGTAGTATAGCACCCCCTTAAGTAGATAGAATATGGATCTCATTATAATATACCCAAAGGCATNNTTCTATTTACTTAAGGGAGACTATGTGTATAAGGTGAGCCCTCCCCCCCGCACCAATAGTGAGAATCACCATTATCCCCTGTGGGATCCTTGATGGAGGGAAGTCTCACCTAAGCGAGGTGAGGTAGGGAGGCTAAGAGAGCTTACTGGTAGGGGAATACATCAGATAAAGATTACGTAGAGATGGTATTCCTCAATTCCCTACTACCTAAACCCTAAACCCTAACCACCAGCCACCAAGGCGAGACGGACCCGCCAGGCAGAATCACCATATCCGTATAGTCGGCTGTCAAAAACCATGGTCTCTTGTTTGTGTACTCTATACAGCAGGAGCCTTCTTACATTGTGGAGCCAAGCAGGAGCCCTCATTTTGTTCATCTGCCATATGGCAGTTTTCCCGAATCTTGGACATGCTTAGAGACAGTCAAACACATGGGGTTCACATAAGCCATTCGTCATGGGGACTTAAGAGGAATAGGCGGAGGCGTTCGGAGGGTCTGTACTGCCCAAGCAGTCCCCATGAGCGTTGGAACCCAATGCAGACCCGAACGTATAGACTTTTATTCCGGGACCCCTCACACGCGCCCCCCACCCCCAAACTCTAAACCCTAAATCCCAAACCCTAAACCCTAAATCCCTAGACCCTAAACCCTACATCCCTAAACCCTAAACTCTAAACCCTGCATAACCCATTAGAGTAGTTTCCATTTTCTTTT
>CAJNIZ010045017.1:22216-32237 GCA_905231905.1 Symbiodinium pilosum
GGGGGATACCATTGGGGGGGGGGGCTGGGAACGCAGAGCGCAGGACCATGTATACGTATATTGGGGGGATGTAGTTGAAGGAGGTCCATCCCTCCTTCGAGAAATGTCATAAACAGCGCCACGGCAAAACTTTCCCACAGCTGCCGTAGCATCTTAAGTTAAACGCGGTTTAGGGTTTAGGGTTTAGGGTTTAAGGGTTTAGGGATTAGGAATTAAGGGTTTAGGGATAAGGGTTTAGGGTTAAGGGAGAGAATCCCTCGTAGGGATCCCCATAACCCTGGTATCCCCTATTTTGAGGAACTCCCTCCATGCGAGTGCAGGCATCACATGTGGATGATGACAAGCATTCATCGGGCACTACGTGAGTTTGGGCAGGGGAAAATGCAACACCGTCAATGCACCCACTGGACACGGATATAATCCCCTTTAAGAAGATAGAATATGGGGTATATGGGGATGCATATTCTATCTACTTAACGGGGACTATATCCCTAAACCCTTAAGCCTAAACCCTGGCCCTAAATAGTACTTTCCATGTTCTTCTCCATGTTTCCTGTATAACCCCAATATTCTAGCCATATACCCCCATATTCTAACTGCTTAAGGGGGACTATAAGCTGCAGCTTAACATGGCTGAACCTGCCTTTTGCCTGGCAATCTTCTTGATGGTTTAGGGTTTAGGGGTTCGGTAACAGGAAGGAAGACTATAGAATGAAATGATTACAACAACACTTACCCTAGCAGCATAAAATACCATCATAGAAGCAGTCACAGTCTTCGTAGCAACAAATGGTAGCTTCCATCAATAAGGGAACGCCAATAATTATAGACCCCAAAGGACGATGATCCTTATTATGGGGGGCCCTCGAAAAGGTACCCCTGATGTCGGGATACTCCCAGGTGCAGCTTGCGAGTCTTGGAAAAGGTGAAATTCTTAGGATGTAGGATTCAGGGTGCAAGGTCTACAGGGTTGGGGTACCCTAAACCCTAAACCCTAAGCCCTAAACCCTATAATTTTGGAGACTGAAGAAATGCAGATACTGTTTCTCCCCCCCTGCAGAACTAGTCAATAACATCTCTGAGAACCACTGCTTAGAATCCTTGCATACGGTTTAGGGTTTAGGGTTTAGGTTTTTTTTTTGAGCGCCTCTTTTGCTCTCTGCAGGGTTTAGGGTTTAGGGTAGGACCCTCTAGCCCCCGCAAAAGACTGAGGAGCCCATACTGGGTCTCGACTTTTAGCCTGAACCTCCCAGTCCTCTGGATCATCGTCGTCATTATCGAAAGCACCTCTGCAACCAGCAAGTGCGACTTTGCCAGGGCTTAGTTTTGCTCAAGGTGTAGGATGTTTGAACACTTGCCGCTGGTCGTACTGTGCTTAGCCATGTTCGCACCACACAGCAACTCTCAGCAAAGCTTTGCACTATTCAGGCATATGGAACATGCAAAAGGCAACCCCACAGCAGCATCCGATAATGTGGCAAATCTTGGCAGTGCTTTCTGTATGGTTGTGTGGAACTTTGGGAAGATGATGTCTTACTAAAGGGTGTATTTCACTTCCCCCAACTTGCCGGCCCTTCAACTATGTGGTGGTATGTAAAACCATGTAGCGGGGATAGCGTTCAAAGATGAGACATTCAATCAACGCCGGATTCCCGCGCCTATGACCATCTTCCCGGCGGTCTCCACTGGAGCATAGCCCACGGGCGTCTTCCCCATGTTTTCCGGCATGGGCTGGCCCCACGGTGCCACTGTTGCAATAGTGAAAGACCACCTTTCCTGCTATGATTGGCTGAGAAGGTGAGCTTCCTTTGCTTTTACTGACATGTCAGGGATAGGAGGCCTGGTGAAGACCTTGCTAAGATAACATGCATGATGGTCCCACATTCTAAGAAGATTACATGTTCCACTGCTAGAGCCAATGCATGGCATTGCGGTATAGTCATACAACAACAGGAAGTGGTGTCTAGTAAGGAACGCAGCCATGGCTCCATATAGACTCCTGGCAGCCCATTCCTTCATTACCCAAACCCCCCACACCCAAACTCTAAGCCCCAAAACTAACTGAAGAAGAATCATCCCTTTTAGAACCCCTTTCGTCCTAGGGCCCAACCCTCTCAAACAGGCTCACCTGAGGTCATTCCGAACATACAGGTTTCCTGGGTTGCTGGTAAGGAACTTAAATTAAGTTACCATAATGGGTATATATAGTAAATAATAGAGTTTCCCCAATAGAGTAACTTAATTTAAGTTCCTTAACAGCAACCCAGTTTCTCAAAAGTGGGTTTCGTTTTAAAGCTCTATGCATCTGACCCCTTAAGCAGGAGCTTGTCAAAATGGTTCCTATAGAAACCTTCAGGGACCCCAGAATCTCCTAGTAGTCCCTATATCTCCGAGGATCCCTACGCTATCCTCGCTTTGAGAAAATTCCCAAGCAATGGCCAGACTCATGGAGCCCTTTTTTCTGCGCGAGCCAGTTGAAGCGCAATGTCTCTCCTGCGCAGATTGGCCACTCCATGCAACGTAGGGGTCTAAATGATTAGAAGAGGCTGCTGGCAGGATTGTTGGGAAATGACATTGGTCCCTGAACCCCAAACCCATTCAGTGGTAACCATGCATGCTTCTACATTCATTGTGGATCTTGGTTTAGATCTCACACCCTAAACCCAAAAACCTAAACTCTAACCCTAAACCTAGGGTTCCTGAAGCCTCAACCTTGCTATGTCTCAAAACTCCGGACTACTGGGCGGCTCATGGGCAAAGCCTAAACCCTAAACCCAGAACCCCTCAAGCCCGAAAATCCTAAACCCTAAACCCCTAAAATCCTGAACCCTAAACCCCTAAACCCTCAATCCAAAACCTGAATTTTGGCGGCTCCTAGTTTTGGCTGGTAGGGCTTAGGGGTTTGAGGCATAGGACACTTTTTTTGATTCATAGTGTTGGGTGGAGCCTAATATAACATACGCATCCTGAAAAACGCAACCTCTAGTAGGCTGCCATTCTTCATGCTTGGAGGGTCAGGGGGACTTAGTAAGTAGGTTCATGATTGGGATATTTAGGGTTACTATATGGGTTATAGGGGTTATTAACCTACTTACTCCCCCTGACCCTCCAAGTGTGCGTCACATTCCTTTACAGCACCTACAGAACCCCTAAAAACTTAAGCCAATGTAGGAAGCGAACCCCACAAACCACCGCAAAGCAATTTTAAGCCGCCATCCCGACATGCAGCCTCAACATCACATGCTAACCTTAAACCCTCACTCCAACATATCCTCACATATCCTTACATATCCCGCTGTCTCCCTTTATATGCATATAGCCCAAAACCCGACATGCTTATATCATATATCCCCCGGACCCTGCCCTCATGCTCCCGGCCTTATGCATTACCAGGCAGCCTTCAGCACAGGTTGCCTGAGCTCTCGTTTACCATAGGTGCTATGATCTAAACTCCTCAAAGGGGGTTATATAGGGGATTATGTAGGGCTTAGGGGTCCAAACTCCTTGAAGTGGGTTATATAAGGGATTATGCAGGGTTCACGGGTCTAAACTCCTTAAAGGGGGTTATATACGGGAGTATATGGGTTTTTCAGGAGTTTAGACTATACCTCATATGTGGGGCTCAGGGATTAGAATTTAGGTTCTGGGGTCCACGGTTTAGGGATTAGGGTTTTGGTCGTTTCCCTCCAGATTCGGCATTGTTTTTTTACACCTGCTAAACCGTAGCTTCCATGTTCTTTTCCATTATCCCTAAATAACCCTAATATAACCCCAATGGCCCCGCAAGCATGACAAGCACCCACAAAAGTCCGGCTCCGAATCTGAGTTCCTGCGTTTGCTGCCACATGCTTCAGAAGTAAGGACTACATGTAATGGGTTTAGGGTTTACGGTGTAGGGTTTGGGGTCTAGGGTTTGTTCATCTTAAAACCCCCCACCCACCCACCTATCCCCCTACTGCTAGATATTCCCTTTTATGGTATACTACGATACATACAATATAAAGATTCAATATTGGGCGGCGGCGGATTTGCCATGAACCTCCAAAGAGAGTCCTTCAACCGAGGAGGGCGCCGAACTTGGTGGGGACGCTTCGGCAGCAGCACTTCCTCTCGGTCAGGGCAGTTTGGGATTGAGGCTAGGCTGAAGATTTTCGATTCCGAGAGAGCGTTTACAACTCAAGGTTTCTGGGCAGAAGGACTCTGACGGCAGTGTCGGCAGGCGCATCATAAAAAAAAAAAAAAGCCGCGCGCTAAGAAATGGCACATGCTACTACACAGCGACATGCAGTTTCCTAAGTTGTGAGGATGACGGTCTCAACCATGACAATCCCGGGAACGGGCTGATTCAATTGCTGGCACCTCCTCCTGTGCGCATCCGCAAGATTGCAAAAAGGGTCTAAGGCTTAGGGCATTCGGAATGCCTGGCCTCCAAGCGGAAGAAAAGGCCTCAGCTGCCGCTTAGCCCTGGAGTTTAGAGCCTTACTGGTGCTTAGTAGCGAATAAGGGAATGCAATCCCTATAGAATAGACTCCCTTGTACTAAGCCCCAGTAAGGAGCGGGCACAGGGATGCTATGATGTGAGCTACAGCAACAAAGCACTGTAGCAGCATCCTTGCATCAGCCTGATTGAAGCCATGAACTGACCATCCGGGGGCTTCCATACACAGACCCCAACGCACTAGAATCCATATGAAATGGATCCGCAAAACACGCCGGCATGTAAAAGAAAATCGAAAAAGCTGTTCAGGTTGTTAGCCTCTTTTTAGCTCAATGTAGTCACTATGTGCCCGAATCGGAATCCGACATGTGCCCTAACCTCTCCAAGAAAGCAAAACCCTGAACAATACGATCACCCCTGTAAACTCCAAAAAAATCCAAAACGCTTCTGGGGCACGCTTCAACTTGGCGTGCCAGTTGAATCTCTGCAGTACCTCAGTCTACAGTGAGGATATACTGCTAACGGGTTTCCCAGGTTAGGGTATGGGTCCAGGGCCTAGAGGAACGCCAAAGCACAGGACGGCACCGAAAAGTGGCTCAAAGTAGTGAATCGCGGCTACCCCTCTTACAGCAAGGTCCTCATCGTATGGATTCGCTGCCACGTTCGAGATAACTGCAAAAGCGCATGGGGGCCAATAATTCCACGTCTGCCTACGGTGCTGTAAGTGATCTCAGGCACTACAATCGTCTCATACAAAATCTCTATTGCAATCCTAATTCCTAATCGACAAAGGTTCGCGTGATACCTCATCATCCTTTTGCGCAAATCGTGCTGTCGAACACTAGCCACTAGCAGGTCAGCACGTTGAACTTTCGCGCACACCCAATCCCTTAATCCTAAACCCTAAACCCCTAAACCCCTAAACCCTGCACACCCAATCAAGAGGCTTTAGCAAGGATCCATGGACCAAGGAGGATCACTAAGGTCGGCCCTGCTGTAAAGCAGCTACCAAAAGCCTATCTTCCCCCTTACATAAATAGAATATGGAGTATATGGGGATCTTATCATAATATGCCCAACGCCATATTCCATCTACTTAAGGGGGGCTATATTATCTCTGAGGGCTAAGACTCCCTTGTCGGGCACAAGTTGAGGTTTAAGTGATACTGAGGGTCTGTTGAAAAAGGAAACTCGTATCTGTTGGAGATCTCTTGGTCAAAAGCCCTAAATAAAATGGAAACTACTATAGTATATTGGGGTTATATTATAGAGCTAATGGAAAATGAAATGGAAACTACCATAGTATCTTGGGGTTATAAACCCTAAGCCCTAACCCTAAACCCCTAAACCCGAAGCCCTAAACCATAAACCCTAAACCCCTAAACCCTAAACCCCTAAACCCTAAACCCGAACCCGACACCCTAAACCCTAAACTCTGAAAGGCATCTGTCAGCCATGCGGCCCCTAACACGACGCAGATGAGCACCGCTGCCAGGAGGAGGTAAAGGACCGTTGAGGTCTTCGCAGGGAAAGGAGGGCTTTGGGTTTACGTAGGGTTTCTATAGGGTTTTAATGAGGGTTATATAGGGGTTCTATAGGGGTTATAGTGGGATAATGGAAAATGAGACGGAAACTAGGCTTTGGGTTTCAGGGTTTCAGGGTTTAGGGTTTCAGGGTTTGAGGGTTTAGGGTTTCAGGGTTTCAGGGTTTCAGTGTTTAGGGTTTCAGGGTTTGCGGGTTTCAGGGTTTAGGGTTTTAGGATTTGGGGTGGAAAAGAAGCAAGCGAATGATATGCTCATAGCTCTGGTGCACAAGGCTTGGGCTTCACCATTGCTGTTGGGGCTTATTGGCGTAATCCCAAAGAGTACCCCACAGAGTAGGCCACCTTCTATAATTACAATACTGTTACTATTCAAACGAGTGAATGGCAATTGCATGCACTGCTGGCGTCCATTTTACAGCGTTGACGTCCCGCTGTCCAAGGCGTCTGTAGCTGCGAAAAAAGGGCGGCTGAACGGGGTTGCGCCCAGTACGTCCTTGGTAGCGACATGCGGCTGAGACGCAACAAACTGCAACCCAGACATGCATGGACTGAGCACGACTGAGCACCTCCACCCCTCTCTAAGTGTACGGCTGCTGGGATCTAGTGACTGCGAACCGCCTCTAGTCGTCCTGAGATGGGGGCGCGTTGGGCTTTGCAACAGAAAACTCGCGGCTTCCCCCATTCTCGTCTTTGTTTTCGTGCTAGGCTGTATGTGCATGCATACCTCAAGTTTTCAAAATAATTCAGGGCTGGCTACGACTCTGACCAAAGCGTCAACTGCAACTATCATTTTGCTGTCCATCTTCACCTCCTCAAACTCCCGTGTGGCAATCTCAATACTCATAATTAAGCTAGCCAGCTACCCACAGCAGCATGTTGAGGAGCAGCAGCAGCAGCAGCAGCAGCAGGAGCAGCAGCAGGAGCAGCAGCAGGAGCAGCAGCAGGAGCAGCAGCAGCAGCAGCAGCAGCAGCAGCAGTGGTACGTAGTAGCAGTAGCAGCAATAGCATCAGAATTCGACGTTGCTTTTGCGGAACTGCTACGAATATTCATGTTGGGCGCGTCCTGACTTGAGATGTTGCCATGTCCTTTGTGAAGCGCTTTAGGCCCTGAAACCCGTGAAAACCTCAACCCTACACCCTAAATGCCCTCAAACATCCTGAACCCTAAAAACCCTGCTCCCTCACCCTAAACCTTGGACCCTAGATCCTACCTGAACCCAGGGCTTTCGGTCTTTGACTTTGTCTTACTGGCGCTTAAGAGAGAGTGAGGCGGTGGACCCCTATGACAATCCCTGCCGGAGAACAATCCCCAGAACAAAACCCTACAATGGTACCTATGTTCACTTCCCCACTCTGAAACCTAAACCCCAAACCCTAAACCCTATAGTAAACCCTAAACCCTAAACCCCAAACCCTAAACCCTATACTCAGTCCCCCTAGGTTGTCGCGTCCTCATCGCTGTCGTCTTCCTCCGAGTCGTCTTCGTCCTCAGACTCGGCTTTCTCCAGCCACCTGAGCAATCGAAGCTAGGGTTGGCTACTGGGGTTTAGGGTTTAGAGTTTTAGGATTTTAGAGCTTTAGGGCTTCTAGGGTTTGGGGTTGTGGACTTAAGGTATTGGGCTTTAGGGTTTAAGGTTTGGGGTTTAGCGGTTTTTGGGGGGGAGTATTTGCATAACAAGACTTCTGGCAACAAGAATTTGGGGCTTAGGTCATTATGGGAGAAAAGGATTTAGGGTTCAGGGGTCCAAATCCACAGAGAAAGTAGAAAGAAGAATTTGTGCTGGAGTTTGTCGAAGTTACCCTAAACCCTAAACCCTAAACCCTAAAAGCCCTAAACCCTATGCATCCGTTTCAGGGGGGGCCATGGTAGCCATCGAGGTGGCTTAAGGCTTCTACAACCCGCCCATATCTATGAAAACCATGTGAGCCAGATAGAATATGGCTTTGGGTATATTATAATAAGATCCCCATATACCCCATATTCTATCTACTTAAGGGGGACTATACTCTGGCAATGCCGAATGGCCGAAGCTTCTTCTAGACGTCTTCAGGGCCTCAGCAGTCCTTGTTTCAGGGTACGTGGCCCTTGAAACCCCCCTTTGGGCCCCCGAAATCCTAAACCCTAAACCCTAATGCTGGCCCTAGGAGCCCCCCAGAAGCCCCTTTTAACCCCCTACACCCCTTGGGGACCCCGGCGTCAGGAATGGTGCGGCCAACTTCTTGGCTTCATCAAATCCTGGCTCTCCAACTCCTCCGTCATCCTTGTAATACCTGTCAGTTGCGAATATGCAAGACTTTCCTCCAAAACATAAGGTACACATGCTTTCAATGAGGGATATATGAATGTCAAAAAAAAGGTGGTTACTTAGAATATCTTGAGCCATCACACAGTAGTGAAACCAAATAACGCCATGCTTGTTGAAGTGGAGAACTTTTTACCAAAATTCGAAATGATGTCGGTATACTTCCGATTCTTTCGGCATGAGGTATGCTCATGAACTGTCTACATATCTGACCCCTGCGACCATGTGTGAGTTTCTCAGCAGTCACGACTCATTCCTCGTGTAGCTCAACATAGGGATCCGTATTCACCCTTAATCCCGCCATTTCCAATCCCTACCCCTCTGGCGGATGCGAGAAAACCTGCTTGACTATAAGGACCTTTCCTTCAGAGCCATCTGGTCTGTTTTGCTTTCGTGTGATTAAGGCACAAATGTGACTTAAGCTTGCCATGGCTACCGTCCCAAGACTAAGCAGGGGCAGTTTCTGCAATAGGGATGTGCGGGGTAACAGAACGAAATTGGAAATCCCTGGCAAATATTCTACACACATGGTGCCCCATGTAGCCATTGTCAAGAGAATACGCTCTTTTGCTTGGCCCTTTCAAGCTTCCACCTGAGGTCTCCACATGAGTAATGTCTTTTTGGTGGTTAGACCCAGTAAGATTCTATTCCTTATTTAAAATACTATACCCCAAAAGGAGGATATAATCTTACTCCAAACTGGGTACCATAGTATCCCCAATTAAAATACCACTCACATGAGGGGTTTATGCAAGATTTTGTACAAACACTGCATTGGCTAGAGGGTCTACTACGCGAGAACGAAACGTCTGCACAAAGCTCCAGGTTCTTTTTGCATTCTCCCGTACTGTCTAGCCATAATGCTTAGGATTCAGGATTTAGGATCTGCAATTCAGGGTTTAGGAGAGAGGGTTGTGGGTCCAGGGCTCAGGGGTTCAAAGTTCAGGATTCGGGCGTTCAGGGCTCTGAGTGTAGTAAGCATCTGGGGGCACGAGAGGATGTCCTTCTCCTCGGCCCAGTCCTGGGCGCTGCGTGAAGCGCTCGCATTAGGATTTAAGGCACGGGCTGTAGGGTTTAGGGTTTAGGGCTGAGCTTTGCCCATCTTGAAATGAGGGTCACCCGATTTTGAGCCACAACAAGACGGCTCGGATCCCTGCGAACAGGACTCAACACAATTTCAAGAAACCTTGGTCTGAGGTCTACAGTTTAAATCCCGCGGGTAGGCAAAAATGATTGGGGAATATGAGCTATGGTCTATCTAAACTCTTAGTATCCCCCTTAATAACCTCTCTAGCAGTCCCCTATATATTCCTTTATATAACCCCCTTTAAGAATCTTAGACTACTGCTCTTATTGGGGTAGGCGCCTGTCTTGCATACAAGTACACGGAGGGGAGGAGGCCCACTTGAGGAGATCCGGGTTTCTCATGATTTTCCAGATACCCAAACCAGGATAGTAAGCTGGACAACAACCCTAAGCCCTAAACCCCATATGAGCTGTAGACTAAACTCCCAGCATCCCCCTTAGCAACCCCCAAAATACTCCCCTAGCTAATCCCCGAAACCCCTGTGAGGAGTCTAGACTATAGCTCANNCCCTTTGAAATCGTTGGGTTCGCCTGGCAGGGCACGGGGGCTGAGGATTTCGGGATTAGGGGAGCCAGTCGTCAGAACTCTACATATGAGCCCTGCAAGGACCTGTAAGCAAAAATCCTATCCCCTATATATCCCCATATAAC
>CAJNIZ010045018.1:21764-32298 GCA_905231905.1 Symbiodinium pilosum
ATATAAGTACTTTGGACCCTTCGGGATTGGTTTTCTTGCGGTAGATCTTCAACGATGAATTTCAATGTCAACCGAGATTTTCATGTCTGGGTCGTTGATACTCGTTCCTCTAAATGCTGATCATACAGGTCGCTATATTGGGGGTCTGACAGACCTTTGACAAAGTTCTCCCTTCGCGGAACAGCAATTTTGACCAGGTCCCATTTAGTGGTTTGCAGGATGTAAGGCTCAGCAGGGGGAAAGCCCAAGTCATAATCAGGCAGTATGTTATAGTCCCATAGTCCTTTATCATTATTATGACGGATAGCACTAGTGTTTCACAATGTGCCTACCGCTGGTAGCTCTTTTTTTGCCAAAGACACAAGTAGGAGTATGAACATATCCTTAGGGCTCCAAACGTCCCTTCAAGCTTTGAGGTTACAGCCTAAAACCTAAACTCTACATAGAGACAGCAACTCTACCACAGTCCTTATGCTGGGGGTATCCTAATTTCCTAAACCCTAACCCTAAACCTTAAGCCCTAAACCCGAAAACCTACGCCCTACGTCGGGTCTCCGCGCCCTAAACCCTCAACCCAAAACGGACCCCATTCCTTCCCCTAGGTCAAGGCAATTGGGTCATCGTCAAAGTCTGTGAAAATCAAGATCGCAAAGAAGAGGCTCCGGGACGAGGTTTTAGGGTTGAGGGTACCTAGGATTTGAGGGCTGGAGGGAGTTCAGGGTTTAGGGTATCTAGGGTATGTCGCGTTTTAGGATTTAGGGTATGGAGGGTTTTAGGGTATTTAAGGTGTTGATTTAGGGTGTTGGGTAGCTAGGGTTTGGGATATTTAGGGTCATGGTAGGATCCCTTGCCGTACCCTTGTTTACATGATACTGCGCCCACGCCCCTGAGCCCGGTTGAGATTTAGGGTTTCAACAAATTCCTTCCCTAAGCCCAAGATACCCCAAACCCTAAACCGCAAACAACGTCCAGAGGGTAGAGGTACAGGCCGGGAAATATTGATGGTGGAGTTAACCTTGGCCTAGACATATTATATCTATAGGGACTTGGACCATGTGGTTTCGGGTACAAGCCTATACAGCCTAAAACCCTAAATCCTGAACCCTAAACCCTAAATCCTACTGAGCCCTACAACCTAAATCCTAGACACTAAACCCCAAGCACAGGACTACTTCAAATGCTACCTCTACCACCTGCCGTCGTGGACTCCGGGCTGTACCTGGCTCCTGATTGGGCTGCTCGGGTTTGGGGTGTAGGGTTTAGGGCTTACAGGTGTCAAGATGCGTGCTTCTCAAAACGGTCCCTGTATAATCTCAGACCCTAAACCCCTAAACCCCTAAACCGTAAAACCCTGAACCCTTCTATGATCCCTTTTTGGGACCCCAAGAATCCCTTGATAATTGCCTTGGCATCCCCTGGGGCTCTCTATTTGAGAAATGTTCATACGATCATCAGTTCTTAGGGGGTTCATGGAGTTTAGGGTTTAGGGTTTGGGATCATCAATTCTTAGTGGGCTCAGGGATTTTAGGGAGTTTAGGGTTTAGGGTCTTAGTGGGTGTTGTCAGAATACACAATTGGAAACATTTCAGCATCGGCAGAGATTAGGACCAGCCCCCTATAGATTCCCTAAACCCTAAACCCTAATTCTTAAACCCTGAGCAATTATTCCGCAGTTAGTGTGTGCTCCATTCCCTGAGGTAAGCCACTGGCTCAGTCAAATTGGACCGACAACAGCTGCGACTTGGAAAAGGGAACCCAGCAATGTTTGTCATATGAGCTACGGACTAAAATTTAGGTTGGGGGACCCTATAGGGGAATATGTCGGGTTTTAGGGGGGAACCTAGTATTGAGCGATATACCACAAATTTAGTCCAGGGCTCATATGTGTTTTGAATGGGATAGTATAGCCCTCGATGTAGAGAGGGATCGCATCCTCCTGTTGAGTATAGTTTGTTGATGAAGTACTTTTGCTTGTTTCACCCATCCCAAACCCTAAGCCCTAAACCCCGCAGTCGTGGAGATGTCCAGCACATAGGGCTGTTGGGGAACTGAGGGATATGTGGGGATTGCAATGCTTGTGTGACTATGGGGAACTTGAGGGTAAAGGGTTTGGGGTTTAGTGGTGTGGGGTTTAGGGATTAGGGTTTAGGGGTTTCGGGTTTAGGGTTTGGGGTCTAGGCGATCCCCATGAGAGAGATATGAAATATTTGATGAAACTCTCAGCTCATCGTCTGTGTTCTCTTATTACTTGAAGCTTGGATGGATTCAGTAAGTACTTTGAACTAGGCTTCCTTTCCTTTTGTATACTCCGGGTAAGCTTCACAAGTCCAGTTGGGGGGGTCATAAATTTGGTCAGAAGCCCCTTTATAAGTAGTTACTAAGTCTCATGAACCTTCAAGTGTAGCGCAAGGCCGCTGACACAGAGAAAATTGCACAGGTGAGGGCCTGCGCAGCTGTCGTTTGCAGGCTTTTCTCTCTACATCATCCGCGATCTGACGGATTGTCTGTTTTTTCGGCAGAAATAGATTCGCGTAAGCACTTATATCACTCGCTTACTTTAAGAGCCTCCGGCTGAGTCCGCTGACCCAGATGCGGAGCAGTTGCGAACGCAACGATGGCGTTTAAACCTAACCCTGAACCCTACAAACCCTAAATCCTAAGCCCTAAACCTTGATGTTTTCAGTGGCTGGCACGAGACAGATCGGCGAAACAAGATTAGTTCAAGCTAGGCTGCTGGGACTCCGCAGCCTTGTTGTTTTCAGCGGCGCAGCAAGCCAGGTTGCCGGGACTATGCAGGACCAACATTGCGGTCAATTGTTGCAGACGTGTCCAATGTCATGAGTGCTTGGCTTGGGATGGGCACACTGCTGAGCCTCGGTCAGACCCTTGGGCCCGGGCTCCAGGGGTTCACCCTCTCCGTCTTTTAAAGCCATCCAACACGCCCAGGGGTCGACGGATAATCCATAGGTGAGCATAGCTTTACATACCCCAGAACGCTGTTCCAAACTAAAATGCTCCTGCATCATCTCGAACTGAAATCATGACAGGGCTGCAGGATAATCCAAAACCGTAAGCCGCGATGCACCCCGAAGGACACGCAAATATGTCATGCGGTTAGCTTGGAACTCATCCATAACCAGTTTATACTGAGTAGAAAATGCTGCATTCAATTGGCACGGCGACGCAAAGCTCCATGGTGCAAAATTGATCGACATCAGCGAACCTAAGGAACCGCCCCAACCCGCACTCCAACATGTCCACCCAAACCGCAGCGGCGGCCGTTAAACCCCAAACTCTAATGTCCAAACCCTGAACCCCAAACCTTAACCCCAAACCCTAAACCCCAAACCATAAACCTAAACCCTAAACCCCATAGCAAAACCTAAACCCCAATCCCCAAACCCTAAACCTTCAACTCTAAGGCATGGGAGTCAGAGATAGTGGCAGTAAGCTCGAGTTCGGTGAAAAGGCTTCCCTGCGTGATTCAGGATTTGTAACACTTCCGGTTTAGGATGTAAGGTTTTGGGTTTAGGAGGGTTTAATAGGATTTAGGGTTTAGGGTTTGGAGTCTAGGGTTAAGGATTGAGCCTTCAGGGTTGAGGGACTAGGGGAAGTCGAAGGGATATGTAGGGACATATAGGTGTTTCCCAAAATTAGGGGTACCTTTTTGGGGTTCCCTAAATATTAGGGGCCGTATTATAATAGGGATCCAAAAAGGGATCATAATTTTGAGAACCACCCATGTAGGTGTGTATAGGGAGGGGAAAAGACAATGGCAACTACCATGCGTTGGGGGGATGTGAGGGTTGAGGTTACCATTAAACACCCCCCTCCCCGCCACCCCTAATATAACCCTAAGGGTCCGAGTACCCAATAATCATATACTTACCCAAAACCTGTACTACCATTACTATTACCAAAACCCTAAGTACCCAATCATTGGGCACATGGACCCTTAGGGTAAAGGCTCCCAGTTTTCTTCTTGTGTGCCACAAGGATTGGTCTTATCAAGGCCATGGTTAAGGCTTTAGGGTTTAGGGTTTAGGGTTTAGGGTTTAGGGCCTAGGGCTGATCTAAGGGAAGGAGGTCGTTCTGCAGACAGGACTACTGTCGCTACAAGACAAGGTTGCATTCTCATCTTGATGCATGTCGGTAGTTCCGAAATTTAGGGTGCTATCTTTGTGCCCCTAAATATTCGGTGCCGTATTATAATCTAAAACCAACACAGGCCCATCGTTTGGAGAAGAAGCCATGTGGTTCAGATTTTGCCTCAGCTCAACATTAGTCTTTGTACTTGAACCAGTCAGTTTGACGAGGAACTCTTGGTAAGGCCACTTCACGATTACAGTCATGATCATGGGCCCAAAGAGCATAAACCGAGTTTGTTGAGTAGTGTCATTACTTCATGGCTTTGATTGTAGCTGGTATGGCTGGAGTGCAACAGGCCCACATCCTCATGTTGCAACGACCATCTTTAGGTGGGAATTGAGGGTGCCTGCCCTAGACCCCAACAGGAAATGGTCTGGGTGGTAGCCGGTATTCTGTGACATGTACGGCAGGTGGAGTGCTGAAAAGTTCTCAGTTGCGATAGATTCTTTCACAACATCGTGCTAGGGTCCCTTGGCGGATGTGCGCCCTGGCACCACCTCCGCGTTGATTTTCAACGGTGCCCGATGAGACAGCCCTAAAACCGTTGCACATCTTCCTGAAAACTCACACCCCAACAGTCTCGGGTAAGATTGGAACTGAAAAAAGAGGGGAGTTCAAAAATTATACTCCTTGACAGTTGTCATGGGGGATACCGGGATACATCTATTCGTGGGTTATATGTGATTTATTTAGGGATACGGAGGGTTTATGGACTATAGCCTATCGGAGTCCATATCAAGGCCCCGTTTATGGAAACGCTGCAGTGCGAACTTGCAGATGGTCATACTTCCCTAGTTCTTGGCGGTCAACCATGGACGTTGCTGAGGGGACGGTGTTGGAGAAGGATGCCGGCTTCGGCGGTCTGTGACATGTCTGCTTGGAGGCTGAGAGGAGCTAGACGGAGAGAGATGGAGAAGATAGTAGGAACACGGCAAAGAAGCGATCCCCTAAATCCCTAAATCCCTAATGCCCTAAATCCCTAAATCCCTAAACCCTGAATCTCTAATTCCCTAAACCCCTAAACCCTAAATCCCTAATTTCCTAAGTTCCTAAACCCTTGAACCCCTAAACCCTAAACCCTAAGGAAGCCCAGGGTTACTAAGAGTATAACTATAAGGAGGAGGTGATCATTTGACCCAGATCAAAAAGGTCCCAGAAGCTGCTGTGCAAGTTGGTCCAGCAATTTCGAGAAGGGCGCCGAGATGGAAGAATTGTGCTCCCACGCCTGGCAGGTCTTAGGGGTTACAGTAGGTTTCTGAATACCCTACTACTCCCTAAAACCTTGTGACACTTGCTTTTTCTTTCGGCTAGGGTATGTTGGGGTTTACAAAGGCTTCTGCGTTGCTATGCATTCGTTTTTCTTTGGGCTGATAAAAGCCTGTGATAGGGATGGGCAGACCTCCGGGTCGAGGTCATTGAGCGAAGGGTTTCTGCAGACTAAGGCTCCAATTTCGCATACCTTGGATGAGCACTCAGTTTTGTTGGGGGGCTTACTGTTACAGTCTTTTGGGGCCCTGACTTGTCACGGGGCTTGGGGGCTCTGGGGCATGGGTGGTGTTCCAGACTTACTCATCTTGATGGTAGCACCGTTGGTTTAAAGTTCGCGGTTTAGCGTCTAGGCACTTCAGAGGTCTAGATAATTACCAATATCACTTTGAGGTCGATTTTAACATACCCTGTACCAGAATAAATATACAAGGAATCTACAACCGCAACATCGGAATTTTATAGGCTCCTATTTTAGGCATGATAAAATCTGAGATCACCTTACTCCTGCTGCCAATAGCATTTTGTTCATGGCTCACCTCTAGTAGAGTGAGCCTCATAACCATGATTCACAAGAATGCCCCTACGAAAGAGAAGCTAAATACTCTGACCCCAGCAATAGTTCCAGACCTGCAGTGAAGCACGCGCTTGTCCGGCAGTGCTGAAGCGCTCATCTAGGAATCTAGAGGATGGCATGCTGCAGGATGTCAATTACAAAGTTTACCCACATCAAGTTACGTGACAACTGGCTTCTGCAATGGTACCTACCCTCTCCCAGCACCAAAGAAACACAGCCCAAAATCCTCCTTACTGCAATAGATTTATGCGGTACGAGCAGTGCAGCTTTCGTCCGCGCATTTTATGGGTGTATCTACTACGCGATGACCACGGAAAGTGACTCCATCACCCATTGCACTATTGCCCTATGGCTCTGAAGTCTAGAGGACGCCACAAAGTTGCTCCTACTTCAGTGCACAGGCTTGCTTTCCTGAGGCCAGAATTCCAAGATCCAATGGCTTCCCTTTCTTGCCTACACTTGGGGTATGCCTTGCCGCGTCGGGATTGATCCTAAGCCTCTACTTCACAAACCCTGCCCAAAACGTAGTCTCTGAGACAGGCTCTGTTTACCTTCGAGACTATGGCTCAATTTCTGGACCCTCATCGCTCAACTCCACTTAATCCTAAACTCGAAACTCTAAAATTCAACTGTTGGGCATCTTTCCAGGGCCCTTAACTTTAAGCGCTACCGAGGTCCCAAACCTGGGACGCTAAATCGTGAAGATGCCTCAGGTGATCCCAGAATCCCTAGACGGCCTCAAACTCCAAAACTCCAACCCGGCGCTTTAATGTCTAGGGCTTAGGGCTTAAAGTCTTTGAACTTCGAGCGAAAAAATGCAAACCAGGTTTCCCAAAATGATGCCTGCTCAGGCCTCAAATCCTTACAGCCCTAACGCAGCCCTGGGTAGCTGAAGTTCTGATTTCTCCAAACACCCCGACCCCCCTATACTACCCAATGATCCTTGAATATCTTCGATCAAGGATGCAACCCAGGGGGGCGGTACAGGGGGGCAATTCGTAGGGGAATGCAGAATAAAGGTATCGCATGTCGAGACTCTTGAGGAGGCTTGCTGTTGGTCCAAAGAAGTAAGACTCTACTCTTCTTACACGTGCTAAAGCCAAGAAAGAAGATCGTCTTGTTCTGTATCAGGGACCATGATATCCTTTTCAAACTATGATACTCACCTCAAGACTTGCAACGACCGTACTCCTCACCGTATAACCCCTGCGTAACCCCAGCATTAATATCATTTTCCAATTGGATTTCCATTAAACGCTAAGCCCTAACAATGTTGTTGTTTCCATTTCGTGCTCCATTTAAGTGCTAACCATTTAGGCCACTAACCCCTATATAACGCTATATACCTATATATAACCCTGTAAAACAACTGCTTCTTTTCCTTTACTATAGTCTCCTGAGACCTATAATGACGAAATGTCTTCAATAATTCCTTAGAGTTATATAGTATACTATGCTAAAAACTAAAATGAATTCCTAAGGAGACTACAGTATAAATCGATGTCCAAACATCCTCCCAGGGGTGACCTCAGGCTGCAAGACCGGCGCCAGAGGCGTGGTGGCCTCTCGCGAGCTGGACTTCAGGGTTTAGAAAGGCACCGAAAACGGGTGCTTTATGCGAAATATGTAGGAAGATATGCGGATGTGTATGCATGCAGGGCTCATGGTATATAATCAAATAGTATCCTCCCCCGAAACTAAAGCGGAACACCAAAAACAGGCATTTGAAACGGGCGTATACGAAGTTCCATGTTTGTTTGCCGTGGTGCGTCACGGAGGGATTGCCAAGGCAGCAGTTATTATTCGAGTATCTATAATTACTACTATTACAAATTACAAGTACTACTACTACTACTACTACTAGTAGTAGTAGTACTACTACTACTACTACTACCATTATTACTATTACTAGTTTTCTTATTCTATCATTTTGTTGATGGCTTGTTACTCTAGACTGGGGTAGATCGAATAGCTTTCTTTCTTGTCTTTGGAACATTACTGCATTCGCAGTCCCAGGTTGTAGTCCTGCAAAAGAAATCTAATAGAACTCCTCAAAAAGGCTGGGTTCACTCAAGATGTCGCTACTCGACTCACTTGGTAAGTCGTCGAAATTAGGATTTTGGGGTCTAGGGTTTATGGAATCATGTGGTACGTTGTTGTTCCTCTTTGGTCCCAGCTTGAAAAGGGGACAGTGCTTTTGACATCTCACCACTTGAATGTTTCATGATTCACAGAGGGCCTCTGGTCTAGGACCCTGAACCGGACAGCCCCAGTAGTAAGCATGAATATTCATTCCCTTCAGGTGTAGTCGGAATCTGCACGAAAACCCGAAAAGGGCTCTGCGTGCCGAAGCACGCCGGGGCCTTGTCCTAAGCCCAGAGGTCCGCAACGTCCTATTGGCTCCGACCGAAGAGGAACAGAGTATTTTAGTATTTGAATGTGAAAATCACCGACTGAAGCCTAGGTTGTGATGTCCCTCTCTGTCTCTCTCTGTTCTCTCCCTCTCCCTCCGTTGCTCCCGTTCCCTCTCACAAGCAAAAAGGATTCTGTGTTCATGGGCTGTCGCCACACCCGATTTTTCGGGGTCTACTCATCATCCGAGTGCACGGAATGGAAAAAAAGCAATCGCTTTGAACAGCTTCTTTTGCTTTGGTTGAAAACGGCTCTGAAACCCTGTTGAACAAAACTCCAGAACCAGCATAACCCTAAGCAACGCTAAGCCCCAAGCCCTAGTAGCCCTAAGCCTTGAGAAGCATTTCTCAGATCCCAACCTGGCCCAGGGTGGCCTCCAAGCCGCAAGGGCCTGATGCATAAAAAGTGGGTGGCTTCCACCCTAAACCCTAAAACCTGGGGGATTGTCAAAATTATGGTCCCTTTTTGGGTCCCTATTATAATACGGGGCCTAATACGGGGCCTAACTTAGGGAACCCAAAAAGGGACCATAATTTTGACAATCCCCCACCTAGACCCTAAACCCTAGATCCCGGACTATTGTCTGTATGGATTTCGCATGGCTTTGGCTATCTGGGACGTATGCACGAACATCTGGGCTTGTCAGGTGCAGGAATACCATCACAGCTTGTAGGGGTGTGTAGAATTCTGGTCACTTTATCCTATTTTCAGAAATTGAGATTATGCCCAGTTGGGTCTATTTTAGATTCAAGGTGGGGTCCCCAAAAGCTATTTGGGACTACTGTAGATACAAACAACCATCTAAGGTGGGGTCGTTCAAGTTGGTCCAGCCAATTGCGTAACTTACATCTGGTTAGCAAGGAATGAAGGACTAGATCCCTAGAGTACTACATTCGCCCCTACATAATGCCTAGTAACTACATAATCCCCAATAATACTGCAACTTCTATGGCCTTTTTTGATTCCTGAATTCCTCCTAACCAGAGGTAACAGTAAGAAGCCTTTGCGCTTTGAGCCGTGGCGGACTACTGTAGTCACGCATTTCTAAACCCGCCGAAACCATGAAAGGGGGGTTTCAGGGAACTGTTCTGGAATTGAGATGGGCCGTAGTCTAAACTCCTAGTATCCCCCTCAAATTACCCCTCATAATACTCCCTTATATAGTCCCTTATATAACCCCCTTTTAAGGACTTTGGACCCAGACCCAAAAGAGAGCCAGGGAATACTCCAAGTCAACAAGACAAATTACAGATGACTGTTTCCGAAATTAGGGAGTACCTTCTGGGGGTCCCTATAACAAGGATTCTAGAATTTCTGGGGGTCTATGTTTTAGTTCCCCCTATTGTTGGAAACCGCCAGATTGCGTCAAGCCAGCACTGTATACAGGATGCGGAGATTTATAGGGTCATGCCCCAAATCCTACTGCCTAAACTAGCTACTCCGATGCCAGGCTCCATAGCTTAAAGTACTAATCCGACCTTCTTACGGTAAACCAACAACCCTAGGCCCAAACGACGGGAAGCTTGAGAAGCACAAGACGATACAAGCATTTTCCACAGCAAGGGCTTTCAGGGAGAGTATGTGTCTAGCATTGACTCGTCCAAACAAAGACCAAAAAACGTCCCAGCCGTGTCCTCCATGCTGACCCCCATATCTCTCTATGAACCCCGAGAGAGGTCTCGTAATCACTGCATACCTTGGCAAAAACCTTTGAGGCCAAAAGGTCCACGGGATCTGAACAAAGAAACACAAGCAATTTCGACACTCCATAATAATCTGCTTCACCATGATAAAACAAGGGCGCATCGGGGGACCCAGGGATATGTTGGATAACCGAAGGATTCTGGGGGGTCCTCACTAAGGATTCTACAGGCGCCATTTTGTAAAACTCGCATATGTCATATGTCAGAGTTCGTCAGAAAGACCTCTATATAATCCTTCAGAGCGAACCTGAAAAAACCTTTCCATGCGGTTGATCAACTGTATTCCGACGCAGCATACCCTAAACTCTAAACCTCCAAACCTCAAACCATAGCTTGCAAAAGCAGCCTGCGTCTGGGATGTCATCTCCACCGTCTGGGATGCTCGGCTGCCTCTCTTTGTGTTTGGTCGGCTTAGGGTTTAGGGTTT
>CAJNIZ010045018.1:32715-46886 GCA_905231905.1 Symbiodinium pilosum
TTAGGGTTAAGGGTTTAGGGAAATCGAGAGAGCGAGAAAGGGATGGGGAGTTGGAGGTTGTGTGAGTGCGTAAGCGTAGTATGCATTGAGGAGGGTGCGATTTTTTGGCTAGATGCCCCTTGAATCTCAGCCTCAACACATAGACACATAGCCTTCATGCTGCCAATGCGAAGGGTTTGATTCAAGCGATTCTGAATCTCGCGAACAAAATGTCGCACGCTGCCCTGGGTGTCTCAGAGACCGGCCAAGGATGAAGACGATCGAGCTGAGTACCTTGCAGCCGTGAGGCCTGCAAACAATGTGCCAAACCCTAAACCTTAAACCCTATATAACCCCAATATACTATAGTAGCTTCCACTTTCTTTTCCATTATCCCAATATAACCCCTATATAACCCTTATGGGGCCAGCAACATGGAGCATATGCAAACATATGCTCCTGGAGAGGTTTGGGAGTTTGGGCTTCCGTATGCAAAGGGCCCAAGCATTGGAAGCTACTAGTTTCCCCATGTCTGATATATTTTTAGATAAGTCTATATAAGCCTGAACAGACACAGAGCGCTTGTGTGAAAACAGTGCAACAGCTGAGTATTAAGAGACTGCAGAGTCAGGTGTCTTTAGGGGTTTGGGGTTTAGGGATTTAGGGTTTTGGGTTAGTGTTAAGGCTGTAGGGTTTAGAGGACTGGAAAGGAAAATGGAAACGGAAACTGCCACAGTGCTGGAGAATGTATGGTAGCTTGTCAAAGGTATCGTACCTTCTTGGGTCCTTAGTATATCTAATACAGCCCGGAATATTTAGGGTGCCCCAAAAGAAGGGACCACGTTTTTGACCGCCTACCATAATTACATATGCGAACGTATGTATAAATATATATATACACACACGCACATCCTAAACCCTAAACCTTGAACCCTAAATCCTAAACCCTAAACCCTCAACCCTAAACTCCAAACCTTAAAACCTAGGATTCCTGGCATGGACGTAACTCGGGAAGTGCCGGATGAACCTCTTGCCTCTGGCAGACGTACAGGTCCAACGGGTTGATAAAACAAACCTAAGCCCCAAATCCTATAGGGTTTAGGGTTTAGGGTTTAGGATAGTACCCCTTAAGTAGATTGGCTTTATAAGGGTAATATCGGGGTTATTTGGATAATGGAAAAGAAAATGGAAGACACTATTTAGTGTTTAGGGTTTAGGGCCAAGTCCCCCTTAAGTAGATAGAATATGGCTTTGGGTATATTACAATAAGATCCCCACATACTCCATGTTCTTTCTACTTAAGGGAGCTATGAACCCTAGGGCCTTAGGGCCTAGCTCCTCAATCCTAAGCCCCTAAACCCGATTACTATAAGCTCACATGAGCTGTAGTCTAAACTGCTTAAAGGAGGTTAGATAGGGGATTATGTCGGGGACTAGTGTAGGGTTTATATTGGGGACTACTATAGGGTGTAGAGTTTAGTGTCTAAACTCCGTAAAGGGGGCTATATAGGGGATTATTATAGGGGTTACTAAGGGGGATACTACGTAGGCCTTTAGACCATAGCTCACGTGAAGCCCAAACTTTCATATTCTGGCCAGTTGTGCTTGTGACCGGCTGCCTTTTGTCAACAGCACATCTGAGACTGCAGGTCCCAATGGGTGAATGGGGGGCTGGTAATGGAGAGTCATCTGGAAGAGAAAGCGGAACATAAACCCTCAACCCTAAACAGGGATCATGTAGGTTTTGGATTTCAGGCATCGCTTTGAAAAGCTTTCTTTTGTTTCGTAAGGTGAGGGCCCATACCTCATATGGGCCCTTAGCCTTTTTAGGGGATTCTAGGGACCCTTAAGGGTATATATGGGGTATATAGTAGATATAAGGATCCCATGGTTGAGGGCCCATACCAGGGGCCCATGCTTTCAAGCTTAGATATGATTTTAGTGTTTTAGGTCTAGGGTTTAGGCTTCCAGCAGCTCATGTCTTTCCGTGGGCCCAGGCCCCGAACCCTAAACCCTGAACCCTTGGACGTGTGCAAGTCCCTTCTGTAACCAAACCCTAAACCCTAAACCCTCTGCTGGGTCGAAGAGATTCTGCAGTTCGTTTCTTGTAGGCAGGCCTGAGAGCTTTAGGTGTCAGGGTTTAGTTTGTGTTTTCCTGGGGCTCCAAGCCTGTAATTATTCCAAGTTTTGGGCCCTATTGTGGGCTATTTGGAGCCTTTAAGATACCAGGACTGCTTTCAAAGATTGATAAGATTGCAGCAGGTGCTGCGCGCAGGCGACTTACAAGATTGAGCTTATGGCGGAAGGATCTTTGTGTTAACGCCGCCCCTAGATAGGGTTTACGGTCTAGGGGTGCAGGGTTTGGGGGGGTTGGGCTTAGATTATCTAAAGCCCTAAACCATAAACCAAAAGTAGCCCACATACCCCAACATGTTAAACAAGGCTGCTGTTAAAGGCATTTGAGAGGTTTGAGTCTAGACGAGAAGCCTTAAACTCAAAACCTTTCAGAGGGTTTTAAGGCTTTAGGGTTAAGGGTTTAGGGTTTATAGGATTCAAGGTTTAAGGGCTGAGGGTTTTCCCTGACATCCCTAAAGTCCCTAAACTCCCTAAAGCCCTACATATAGCCCATGGACCTGATCGACGCAAGCCATGTCCTTGTCCGCTTGATGATTAGGTAGTTTCCGTAAATTGGGTGTTTAGTCGGGTTTAGAGTTCAGGGCTTAGGGTTTATATGGTTTAGGGTTTCGGCCTCCAGGGTTCAGGGCTTAAGGTTTAGCGTTTAGGGTTCAGGGTTCAAGGTGTAAGGTTCACAGGGTCCAGGGTTTGGGGTTCAGGATTCAGAGTTTAGGGTTTATAGTTTACAGGGTTCAGGATTGAGAGTTTAGGGTTTATACCAGGACCCTCCTAGTACCCTTTATTGGGGATATATGGTCCCTTATAATGGGTACTTAGGCCCTAATAGAGGGTAGGAGGAGGGTCTAGGTAGGGTTTAGGGTTTTCTAGAGTTCAAGGTTGAGGGTCCGAGAGCGCAGCTGGCTCCCCAATCAACTCTGTTTCCAGCTACACTTCCCTGAGGGGAGAGCGGGAACTTGACCCTATATCCCTATATTTAGGGTTTAGGGTTTAGGGTTATATACCCTAAACCCTTAAACCCTAAACCCTTAAACCCTAAACCTCTAAACCCTAAACCCTAGAAATTTCGGCCTCTTGGGGTCGTTTGGCCCAATTTTGAACTTTTGGGGCCAATTGTGAACATTTTGGAGCCCATTGTGTTTTTTGGAGTCGGGTCTTTTCAGCAAATTTGGGTCCCTTTCCCCCGAGGTCAAACTCTGATGCGCCCCGTACATTATAGTATATCATAGTATATAATATTAATAGTATAGTGTATTGTAGTACATTATAGTTTATTATAGCTGCCCCTTCCCCTTGCCAGTCCCCTGGCAAACATTGACGCCAGCTCTCCCGTCAAAGTGTGATGCGGGCTCCCGTCAAGCTTTGATGCCCCCGCCCCTTGACATTCGCGCCCCTCCCGCTTCAAACTTTGACCAACCCCCTCCCCAGCCCCAACCCCTAGTAGTTTCCATTTTCTTTTCCATTCTCCCAAGATAACACCTATAGATACAATATTGTGCTATAGTAATTAGTTTCCATTTTCTTCTTCCGGTCAAACTGTGACGCCCTGCCGTCAAACTTTGACTGTCACAAATCGACGCCCCGCCCCTTAAACTCAAACTTTGACGCCCCTTTGGGGTTTTATTTAGGGTCATATAGGGTTAAGGGTTTCGGGTTTAAGGGTTATAAAGGGATAATGATGGATAATGGAAAAGAAAATGGAAACTACTGTAGCATACTTTCCCCGTCAAACTTTGACGCTCCCCTCCCGTCAAACTTTGCGTTCTCCCCGCCCTTCCCCATCAAACTTTGACGTCGCTTGATCTTCCCATCAAACTTTAAGCCAATTTGGGCCTTCTGGAACCAGTGATCATTTTGAGCCATTGCAGCATTCGAAACACAGGGGGTCTGAGTCAATTAAAGTTGTTGGTCAGCTAGTTCAAGACCGATCTGGCCATTTTTTCAATCTGAATCAGATCGAGAAATTCACTGTACTGAACTCCTGCGGTGACCCTAAACCCTAAACCTACATATCCTAGCTACGCTGGCGCACTCGTGGAGCTCTGCTTCCCTAGAATTTAGGGTTCAGGGTTTGGGGTTCAGGGTTTGGGGTGTAGGGTTTAGGGTTTAGGGTTCAGGGTTTGGGGTTTAGGGTTTGGGGTCCAGGATTTAAATTTTGGGTTTAGGGTTCGGGCAGTGCTATAAGCCTTATATTCCAGGTACGCCCATGCGTGAACCCCTAACTTACGGAAACTTATACCTGAAATCCTAAACCTTAAACATTAAACCCTAAACCTTAAACCCTAAACCCTAAACCATTTAATCTTAAACCCTAAACTTTCTAAGCCCTAAATCCTAAAAAACGGGAACTCCTATTCTGCACCAGCTTTGGATCTGGAGGCTCGCGGAACCCCTAAAGCTCGAGAGCCAGTCGTCCCTCCTTTGGCCTTGGGGACTGCATGTAGGTCAAAGTGGGGGTTTGGGGTATAGAAAGCCCCCCTAAGGGGTTTAGGGTTTAAGGTTTAGGGGATGGGGTTAAGTTTGGGGGTATCGTTTGTAGACTTCAGCGCCCAAACTAAGTATCATCTATAGAGGAAACCCTACCTGGACCTCAAAAGTATGTAAAATAATGGCCTTTATGGCCATTATTATACGTTTAGGGCTATTATTTCACATACTTTTGGGGTTTAGGTAAGCCTTCGGTTAAAACCCCTGGGCTTGGCGAGATGGCTCTTACGACAGAGCGCGGAATGTTTTGATTCCGTGCCCACCCTTTTCCACGGTGCAGATGTCAAACTTGCTTTGACTTTTTGACGTCTGCGCCTTGACAAGTCCCGAGAAATGCCGCATGCGCACGGGTATACCACTATGACCTACAGATTCCCTGCCGCCCTAAACACTGAACCCTAAACCTATAAGGATTTGCTCATTTGGGCCCTGAAGTCCATGAACGTGACCTGCTTTGGTATGTTTGGTTTTGAGACTTTCTTGGAGCACAAAACCCTAAACCCCAAAACCTAAAACTTAAACCCTAAACCCTAAACCTTAAACCCTAAACCCTACAAGCCCTGCAACGGCGTCTACATCTCTTGGGCTTCCCCATTCGTTTTGAGACTTGCCAGCAAGAGGAACCAAACAGCACAAAACAAAGGCGTGGTGCTTGCAAAGGCATCGCAGCTTTGCAGTCCATGTTAGCTTGAGAATTGGCTGTACCCAAACCCCAAAAAGTATGTAAAACAATAGCCCTAAACCTATAATAATAGCCATAAAGGCTATTGTTTTACATACCTTTGCGGGTCCAGGTAGAGGCCTCAGGAAACACAAATGTTGTGGTTCCAGGTTCTTTGTATTATCATGGTTTCGGGTACAGCAGACAGACCTTTGATATTATGTAGGCCTCACAGCAGGTTGATCCAAGCTTTCTTACAGCCCAGTTCATGTGACCTATAGTCTGAACTCCAAGCGTCCCCCTTAATAATCCCTGTGGTGGTCCCCTACATAATCCATTATATAACCCCCTTCAAGGAGTTTAGACTCTAGCTCATGTGGCATCGGGAGGGAAGGTGAGGCCTGTCTTGCTTCGAGTTTTGGCGGTACTTTCAGGAGTTCTTCTCATCCGCATACGGGGGCTGATCCAAAAAACAAGGTGTGCGGAAGTAAGGGTAAAGTTCACATGTACAATTGCACTATGAAGAGCAGTCCGTGTTCAGGGGTGTTGTTGTGATGTGGCTTGCAAGCTTGTTGTAATTCTGCATGAAGCACGAAGCACACCTACCGCGCAAGACAGCAACAAACACCCATACTGCATAATGCTTTTGCAGTCCCCCACCTAGACCCTCCTCCTACCCTCTATGAGGGCCTAAGTACCCATTATTAGGGACCATATATCCCCAATTAAGGGTACTAGGAGGGTCCTGGCATATACTATCCCTATATATTCTCAATGTGGGTTAAGGGGTCAGGGTCCAAACCATGAACCCTTAACCGCGCATACCACTATGGGCTAATAGACCTTAAGGATACCTTAATCTACCCTTAATAGGGTCCTAATAGGGAATTTTAGGGTCTAATAGCTCATGGTGGTATAGTCCGCGCATATTTGTGGTTAGGCATGGCTCGAAGACGTCGGCGCAGCCGTCCTTTGTGCCTTCGCGGCTACAAACAGTTTTGGTATGTAAAGAGTTGCCAAATGTTTAGCATGCCGCCAGGTTCATCGGTCCCCCTGAATTACTCACCAGGACCCTCCTAGCACCATGACTTGGGGCTGTAGGGCCTGTCATCGCGGGTACTTAGACCTAAGTAGAGGGTAGTTAGAGGGTCTAGGCACTTCTGGGGCCCTGCGGCTCAGTCAGTGTGTGTGTTCAGAGGCTTAGTTCGGCCTTCTCGTGTCGGTGTCGATTTCCGGTCAAGTCTCTAGTTGGTTTCTGATCCGCTTGTGGTTGATCTGTGATTGGTAGTTACTCATGTTGGTGTGGTTGATTTGCGATCGGCGCGTGATCGATTTTTGGTTTTTGTGCTGGAGCTGGATGTGGGGCTAGTGCATCTGTGATCGGTGTGTACAGGTGATGTGTTTGTGATCGCTCGACTCGGGGCGTCCTCGCTGTGGGGGCTTTTGGCACTTCTTGCCATGGAGGTCATGCCCTTTGGTTGGAGGTGCTCTTGTTACTTGAGACATATGGTGGACGTCGTGCCGTGCGCTCCGGCACCTTTGTTTTGTTCCGCTGCGGGTGTCGCTTCCATCGCTGCATTATGTCTGGGATCAGCTTGCATGGTTTCGTTTGCTTTTGATTGTTGAAGGTGTGTTTTGGGGCACATGGTGTTGTTTCAGCCATCCCCGCCCTCCCCCTGGAGGTTGCCCTGGAAGGACCTGGGAGGAGCTGGAAAGCCCTGGGAGGTGGTTTCGTTTCAGGGTTTAGCCCGGCCTAGGTTACCCAAAGGGTCCAAAGTACTTATATGGTATAAAGTATGGTTTCTGTAGTAGTAACTTCCCTTATGGTTGGGGTAAGTATTCCCCATATTGGTACTTAGGACCCTTTGGGTTAGGTTAGGGTTTAGGATGATGCCCTCCAGGGCAAGGGTTCAAGTCCCCTCCTCGGGGCAAGCCGGGCTTAGGGTTTAGGCGGTTTAGGCTTCAGGGACTTCACAGCCTCCGGCCATATCTCCTAAATCCCTCCCCCCGGTGCTGCCACCCTGCACCTGATAATTTGCTTTCTGCGGATTTCCAGGTTTCTGATTGCCCTTCCATGTTTATGCGCTGGGTGGGCCTGCGGGGGCGGTTCTGCTTTGGAGCTGGGTGTTTCAGATGGTGGGCTCGGGCTATGCGGCTAGGTTCGTAGATTCTTGCAGCGGACAACAAGCCTTATAGCGGATGCCCGTTTACGAGAGGCCAGTTCCAAACATTTTGGCCGAAGCAGGCGTCAACAGGGGGTCCGCCGGGCCTAGGTTGTACGGACCCTCATCACGCAAAGGACTTGCGTGCCTTGTGTTTGGGTTTAGCTTGGGAGGACCCTGAGCGGCTCTGACCGGGCTCGGATGGCTCGGGTGGCACGGGTGTTTGGGTTTGTTCAGGGCTCTGTGCTGGGTTCACTTGAGGGAAATGCACAAAATTCTGGAACGCCTAGGGCCTTACCCCCTCCCGCCCTCCCCCCCTTCCACCCCTCCTCCCCACCCGCCCACCCACCCCCCTCCCGCCCTGGGGGTGGCTTCAGGTTGTTCAGGGTGGTTTATAGGACGGGCTATACGTGAGTATAATGGTCGCCCGTTTTTGGGGTCAGGCTAGGTCCCTACATTTTTGGGGAAACCGGCCTTAGGGGTTAGCCCGGCTAGGTTTAGGTTTGTTTGAGCCCTAACCAGGGCAAGGGTTAAGTCCCCTGTCTAAGGGGCAAGCCGGGCTTAGGGTTTAGGCGGTTTAGGTTCAGGGACTTTATGGCCTTCGGTCTTTCGCCTAACCTTAACTAGATCCATTTTGGCTCAAAGACGTGGCTCAAGGGAGGCCCTGCTGGGAGGCCCTGAGAGGCCCCGGAGGCCTGGGAGGCTGTAGGCACCCGGGTGGCTCGCGTCATTCAGGCGTGGCTATAAGTTTGCTTGGCTTTGGCTCGGGGTGGCTAAAACCCTAGCAGCTTGGGGGTTCCAGGGTGTAGGGCTTGGGCGGGGTTGCTCAAAATCGGGAGCCATTTTGCACACCGACAATGGTATGCCCAACCCTAAACTGCCCATGTGGGTGCAAAAGCTTCAGTGTCAGCATTGCTGATGCGATCCTGTTTCCAATTCTGCCCATGTGTAAATGGCCTTGGCTTGCCAGGGTCACCAGGAAGTCTCAAACCCGAAACCCAAAGGGTCCGTGTAGGTATATGGTATATACTAAAGGCCCAAAGGGGTTCCCATATACCTACTTTAGGGCCCAAGTATCTACCATATACCTACATGGACCCTTTGGGAAACACATTCATCATCTTCGTTCTGTGATCAGCTGATGGGGGGGTGTGATCGATTTTGATCTATTTGTGATGGGGGGTTGATAAGGGGGTGATCGATCTGTGCTCGGTGTGTGGTCGGGATGCGGTCAGTTCGTAATGAATCTATGATCGGTTTGTGGCGGTTTTCTGATCACTCGGCTCGGCTGGGGGCGTCTTCGCTGCGGAGTTTTTGGCACTTCTTTCCATGGAGGTCATGCCCTTTGGTTGGAGATGCTTGTGTTGCTTCAGTCATGAGACAGGCGTCCTCCTCCATCTTGTGGCTCCGGCAGACACCAACTCTTTGCTTAGCAAAGGGCCTAGGGCAGTTTAGGGTGTAGCGTTTCGGGTGTAGAGTTCCCATTGCTAAACAAACCAAACAGCATGCAATTTAGGTTGGTGCAAGACCTGCAAGTTGTCTTGTTCAACCTCAAACCCCAGGCCCGAAACCCTAAAGCTTGGACCGAAAGCCAAAAACACTGAAATCCGGGAACCCTGATACGAGGTCCAAATTACATCTCAAGACGATGGTGTCTTTGTATACTCATTAGGTATAGGGGGCCTCAGATAGAGCTCAAAATGGTTTCTGCGATTATTTAGGTGTACATTTTGCTACTCAGTTTTTGAGCACTCGGTGGGGGTTGCATGAAGAACGGCGCTGTTCAAGAATCGCTACGATACCTTCACGCACCCGCAGGCTCGCTACAGCTTACTGAGGTTCAATTTGTAGGGTCCTCCGTTGTTTACAAGGGAAGGAAGTGGGTTTAGGGGGTTCGGGGTTAAAGGTATATTTTAGGGTATGACGGACGTGGACTGTCAGGGATTTTGGGTAAAATCATGGGTTCAACTAGTGCCCCCCTCTAAACAACCCCCCCTAGGTTCCCCCTTAATTAACCTTAATTAGGACTAATTATCCCTAAATAACATTAATTAAGGGGGGAACCTAGGGGGGTAGTATAGTGGTGGGTACTGATAACCCTAAACAGCCCTAATCCCTAAACCGCAAACCCTAAATCCTAAACCCTAAACCCTTGAACCCATAAGTAAAGGTTTGCAGGTTCTTCTCAAGGTTATTGCGGAGGGAGAGATCGAGGCACCAAGGATCCTTATGCAGACGTTGTGAAGATCCCTGGGGCTCTAACTATATAAGCCATAGTCTAAACTCCTTAAAGGGGGTTATATAAGGGATTATATAGGGGAGGGTTAGAGGAGTTATTAAGGGAGCTGCTAGGAGTTTAGACTATAGCTCATATAAATAATACCTACATTGGGCCCTAAAGCCTATAAATAGTACCCACATGGAGCCTTAGGGGATTACTAGCAAGACGCAAGTCATCGGGTTTTGGCTTTTTGTGTGGGAGATAGCGGAGAGCGGTGATCTTCGAAACTCTTTGTCCGCATTTGGATCCTTGGGAGAGGAACTACCGAGGTTTGGCGGTATATGATTGATTTCAGAGAAATACCCACTTAGTAACATACATTCAGCAATGAATTTTTGTTGCTTCCGAAATCTTATCTAACATTTTGTGGAGCATTGTGGAGCCTTTCAATATGTTTCTATGCTTTCTCAGATATTATTCCAACCATTGTAGCTCTGTTCGTAGTTACTTGGGCCCCTAAAGTAAACTCCCAACCGCCAACCCAAACGGTCTTCCAGAGGCTCCAAGGTCGTCCTCAGTATCGGATGATAATGAATGGTTTCAAAGACTCCCCTATGAACAAGACCAGACTGACCAGGTCTCATGCTCGACCTTATGAGTTTCATAGGCAAAGGTTTCCAGCGTTAATCAAAGAACTAACGTCCTCACGTTGTGAAGGAGCTCTGTCAGATCGAGCATCTGTGCCGCGAAACACATGAGCTATAGTCTAAACTCCTAGTATCCCCCTTAACAACCCCTTTACTAGTCCCTTATACAATCCCCTATATATCCCCCTTTGAGGAGTTTAGAGAATGGATCACATGGTGTTGGGTCTAACGCAAAGCCAGTAGTCAGGCTTGTTCGCAAGTCATCTTCGCACTTTTTTGTGCGGTTTAGGGTTTAGGGGTTTAGGGGTTTGGGGTTTAGGGTTTAGGGTTTAGGGGTTTGGGGTTTAGGGTTTAGGGGTTTGGGGTCTAGGGTCTAGGGTTTAGGGTTTGGGGTTTAGGGGTTTGAGGTTTAGGGTTTTATTTCATATTTGTGCTACTGTTGGTAGTGATACACGCAGGGGCCTGCTTTCCCATAGGCAGCCGTGCATCTACATGCATCGGAAACGCAGAGGCCTCCGTGTTTGCAATTGCGTGGACTTTTTTTCAAAGTCTGGGCTGTGGTAAGCGCCACGGCTCTGGATGTGGGTTTTGAGTCTAATGGAAGGTGTTGAAAGTCTCCACGTCATCCCATCTGAGAGTTTTCATTGGATACTACCCCCACCCTACAATGGACACTCCCAACATCGCAGGTGTCAAAACATCCCTAACATTGAAATCAGTCCCCTATGTAACAGTTCTAGGGTAATCGCCTTCATACCAACATCAAACACGGCCCCACGCCTAGTATCAAATATTCCCCACATAAGAGATTTCATATTACATGCGGGGAGATATTCACCATTGGGGCTGGGGGGTGGTGCTAAGCACCTGTCGTAAGTCAACACCGCTAATATTGCGCTAATATTGGTTTCCATTTTTCCAGTCGTTAGCCCGTTCGCCTTTTGAGGTAGGGGTATGTGAGGGACAGGAAAAGCTGTCGTTCATCCAGCCCTGACCCTTGGCCCTAAATCTGTGCTATCATGGGATCAAGGTATCAGTTGAGGGGATTAAAACTGAGATCACGACCATCAAAGCCCGCATTTGTAAGGTTCCTTTTAAGGATTGTTTCTCCATTCCTGACCAACAACCAATACGCGCGTGGCTGAGCAACGTTCCACTTGTGACGAGTAACATCATTGCTGCTATTTGCACCGGCAGAAGTGTTGCTGATATTTTTCCCCAGAGGCTACATGCGCCGACGATATTGTCCAAAACCACTAGCCCCAAACCCTTAACCCAAGACCCTCAGCCCTAAACCCTAAACCCAAAACACCTAAACCTGACCCAAAGACAAGCCCCAAGCCAAAAATCCTAAGACGACACCCGGCGTCGATCCAACACCTCAGCCCTTGCATCTCGGACCACTTGATTTCCCCGGGGCTTTGAAGGTCTCCTCCAGAACCCTCCTAGTACCCTTAATTGGGGTAATGGAAAAAATGGAAACTACTATACTGGAGAATCAAATGGAAAAGAAAATGGAAAATGAAATGGAAACTGGGATTATATACTATAGGACCCTCCTAGTACCCTTAATTGGGGATATATGGTCACTAATAATGGGTACTTAGGCCCTAACAGAGGGTAGGAGGAGGGTCTAGGCTATGTGTTGAAAAAAGCTAGGAATCGAATCCTTGGCAAGGACCCTCACGATCGTATGGAATCCTCATTTTCTTTCAACAATCACGAGGGGTACTTTTTTGCTAGAACCCAAACTCGATCCCCAAGGCCTATCTTTTCTGAACCTTCATCCCTATAGTAGTTTATAGACCCTATGCTGCAAGCCCCAAAGTCCAGTCCGTACCCTTTTCAAGTAACCGGCTTTTCAGGTGCTGGAAACTGGGCTGGCAACTGTCACGTTTCAGCTCACAGCGCACCTGCGTGCGCGGAATTGCATTCAATGGCGCTGACACGCGCTGATGCAGTTGAGGCTTTCTCACCATCTTCGCTGTAGGGGGTTTAGGGTTTAGGGTTTAGGGTCTATGGTTTAGGGTTTAGGGTGGGTCGCAGATTTGTAGCAAGCCGCCCTGGAAGCCTTGTGCTTTGATGTTGCGAATCCCGCAGCTCCGGGCTTACTGCTTCTTAGCATATAATCCTCACAGAATCCTCAAAGAAGATACACCTTTAGTCCCTACTAAGAACTAGTAAGAATATTCTGTTGCACGTTAGAAATCAAGCATGCCTTCAGGGCTGCGATTTCCGGACACAGCTGCTAGCCTGAAATCGGGGAAGCAGGCAGTTGTGTGTGCAAGTTTCAGTGCGAGCCATGAAACAAAACCTTCTCGACGCCTTTGGTTATCCTCAATTGGGTTGTGGGTCTCCTGGGTTTAGGGTTTAGGTTTTAGGGTTTAGGGTTGAGCGTTTAGGGTTTAGGGTATCCGGTATAGAGTTGAGGGGTTATAGAGCTTCTTTGCAAGCCCCGTATGCTCCTACCTTTTGGGCACCCCGGGGTTGCTCATGATATAATTGGGGTAGGAAAACCTACGCACAACGGGTTACAGCACACTCATACTTGATTTATGAAGGGAGGGTCCGTAAGCTCAATCGAATTGGCTTTCGCAATGGAACCGTAAATGTCACTTGAATTCGGGTTTAGTTGAGAACTCTTGCTTTATGACAACACCGCTCAGATGCAGAGGGACTGCGGTTCCACGATGCGTGTTCTAAGCTTACAGCCGACCCATATAGGGGCGGTGTGAGGGTTTCTCAAAATTCGGAGGAATCCTTTTGGGGGATGCTATACTAGGAGGATTTAGCAGTCTAGGGTTGAGGGGTTTAGGGTTTAAGGGTTTAGGGTTTAGGTAACTTTTTGAAGGATTTTAGCAGTTTGGGGTTTGTATTGGGACCCGCTGTTTGAAAACTACCATGTAGCTATAACCCTAAACCCTAAACCCTAAAACCCTAACTTATTCCATGATAAGACCTATGCCCAATGACTACATTTTCCTTGACTGTGGATCGCGTAGGAACCCTTTTTTGGCCCCCTAGTATAATATACTTGTGTGGTACTTTCCCAAAATGAGGGGATCCCAATATATACCCCAAAATACTATAGTCCTTATAATGGTAATTTCGGGGAAACCCCTATATACCGCAGAGGCAAGGGGACCGGGTACAGTAAGGGGATGGGGTTCCGGTTCCAATGCTGCTAACTTTGGGTTTGTGGATCAGGTTTAGCTACAAGGTTCCTGCTTCTACTTTTTAATTTCTGTTTCCTAGAATCCTAGTATTTAGCTAAAATTATAGTTTCTACTGGGGTTCCAAACCCCTCAGAGTATCCTCTAAATCCCAAACCTCAAAACATACACCTTAAACCCTAAACCGTTAACATTTAAGGCTAAACCCTAAATCCTAAACCCTAGATCTTAAATCATACACTTTAAACCTTAACTCGTAACCCTGGCTTTGTTTCGGTTCGGATACAGGGCCGTTGAAACGGTTTCTGCAAACCCCACAGCCGTGGGACTCTGGGTCCATAGATTTTGCCCCACTTTGGCCCCTAACAGCCTACAACTAGTAATTACTACCTGCACCCTAAACCCTAAACCCAAAACCTAAACCCTAAATCCTATACCCTAATCAGTCTAAAGAAGCTCTAGCTATATAGGGGTTGAGATGCTGGGCAGGCTTTGAGCTTCACCTTCCTCCTAGATTTCTGAACCCCCCGATTCCCTGCAGCCTTATAAACCCTATATTGAGTTTCTCAAAAAGGGGGTACCCTAGGGACCCCAGGGGATATATAGGGATTATATGGGGATTATGGGGGTCCTTATTAGGGATTGTATAGGGATAATATTGAGAAATACACCCATGACTCTCCGGTTCTGGTGACAAACAGCCGTAGG
>CAJNIZ010045019.1:0-46878 GCA_905231905.1 Symbiodinium pilosum
TGGAGCAGACGATTACGAAAGCATCTTTGCCGCAACCATAATGAACTTGGGGTTCCTAGAGCAGACGGTCACCAAGGCATCCATGACGCAACCATAGTAACGTTCGTATTCATAGAGCATACGATTACGAAAACATCCATGCCCAAACCATAGTAACGTTCGTGTTCCTAGAGCAGACGGTCACCAAAGCATCCATCACGCAACCATAATAGCGTTCGTGTTCCTGGAGCATAAGATTACAAAAACATCCATGCCCAGACCATAGTAACGTTCGCGTTCCTAGAGCAGACGGTCACCAGAGCATCCATGACGCAACCATCACTCCCATTTGCATGGCAAACCAGCTGTCGGAATGTTAGCAGTAGAGCGCAAAAAACGATAATGAAAAGAATCAACCTGTCTCGTTTGGGTCTAGGTGTTTAGATACTACGCATGCCCCGTAGATCTGAAGTTTTTGGCCTTTGCAAATTGATGCAGGCACTATTGTGCGTTCGGGGGTTGCTAATCCATGCTAATCCAATAGCAGGGAAGTAGCAGGGAAATGTGTCCGCTGCCCATATTTTCAATACCTTAGTACTGTAGAGGATCATACTTGGATTCCCTCCCGCTTATGCTTCTGTGTGTATTGTGCAGAGCATAGTGAAAAGAGAACTGGCATCCTGTCGCAATCCAACCCAAAGCCTCAGATCCTCAAAACCCCGAACCTTACAGGCTTATCAAGCAGCAGCTCTTTGATGCCCAGCGGGATGCTGCAGTCATTTGCACGACAGCTGACGGTTTGGTTTGCCTGGATGTTTTGCGGTCAGGCGTGCTAGGGATATCTTGCAGTTTGCTACGCCCGGATGACCGGTGGGTGGATACTTTGCGGTTGGGCACTGCGCGGAGGAACGAGGACAACGCAGACTTTAAAGTTTTGGACAACCCCATAATGAGGGGTGGGGAAGATGGACTTGCCCTTGACCTAGCTTTTCACAAGACCCTTGATACATGGGGGGTTACGAGGGTCACTCAATCATGCGTTCTCACGGCCGGAGGGGAGGCAAGTCCTTCCTGTGCACCTGGCGATGCTCAGAAAAGCACCCCCCCATGAAATATTGCAGGTGGAGCAATCGAAAAGAAAAAAGTCGGCAGAGACCGCTTGTCTGGGGGACTCGGCTTGTAGCATAGCTTCAGCTGAAATTGCTTATTGAGGCCTTAACCTCTGCTGTGGCCTGAAAACGACTTCCGAGTGCATGCTGGGATATGCTGGGCTCGCCTCGCCTTCAATAATGCATTTTTACAGGGTCAATCCAGAAGGTCAGTGAGTTAGTGGATCCCAATTAAGTTCATTTATTTGTTGTTGCTTCGAACTTCGGGTAATTTGCTTGCAACATCGCAGCTTCCGCGGAGCGGGTGCCAGAAACGAACCATGCGAACCAGACCAGTAACGCATTGACATGTGTTACGATTAAATGTTTTACGGACGCAGGATGTCCGTTGTCCCACGCAAGGCAAGCCAGTGTGGCCGAATCATAGATTGAATCACCCGCGCAAACCTGACGGCAGACTCATTTGCTGAAGTGTTTGGGAAGCACAACCTCTGGCTGCATCGCATGGCTGAGCAGCGCTTGTCATAGATGCCAAAGGCAAGCATGTTTTTGTGTTTGCTTCGAAAATTCGTGCTGCCGAGCTGTCGCAATCGGCGACAGAGAAGGCAATCGTTTGTCCAAGCATTTCGGCAAATGAGCGCGGGCCCTAGAAGTGTGGAACCGCAAAAAACGATGCTAATACTTTGCCGCAATGATCTGACCGTCAGTCGTTGGATTCAAGGCCAAGGCCATCTTATGTGCTCAGAATTCTTGGTTGCGTATCGTAATTTCTGACTAACTGCTCCATATCCTCAGCTAACATGCAGGAGCAAGTAGGCAGGCAAGCATAGCTATAGAACCATGTGTCCGTGATGAAAGACATGACTGCATTGTCCCTCATTCATACATCTCTAAGATTGCTCCATGGCATTCGAGCTATGTTCAGTTACTTATTTGGCACATCGAATGAAGGGCGCGACCCGCCCACCATCCAGGAAGGTCACAAAGCTGTGGAAGTGGTGATAGAAGGGGAGCGCCTCAAAGTCGATGTGGATGTTTTAGCCGACGTGTCAGGCTTATTTCTTCAAGTACAAAGCACTGATGCGAAGGAATGTCCGCTGCTAGATTTCCCTGGGGGATTAGAGCGGTTTCGGGACATTGCCGGTTTCCTGGTTGATGGAGAGACGCTTGCAGTCACAGAGGAGACAGTGTTGGATTTGATGGAAGCAACATGGCTGCTGGAATGCCCACGCTTGTTGGATGATGTCATGGAGTCACCGTTTGCAAAGTCATTATCATCCAGGAGACGGGCGGAGATACTGGAACATATTTTGCCATATACAGCGGCAAGCAGTCCTGCAGATTCGGAACATGCGGCGGACATGCTGGCGGCAAGGGCAGATGAGATGAGTGTGCTGGGGAGCTGGACCGAGCATGGCATGGTCAGTTCGTCCCAGTCCGTCCATCCATCTTTAGCATGCGGGCAATTCCTGAGGTTGTTCCAGTTCGAGACACTCATGTGGCAAACCACAGAACGTGCCGCAATTCGACTCGCATCGCAACTGGATTCCGGAGACTTCATTTTAGGCCCGCGGTTGGCAACAGGCAGTTTGCGTGTTTGTGCCGAATTGTTGCGCTTACAACGCGAGCGGGAAGAAGAAGCTGGATTTGTGACAACGGCCATGCAGCCAGTCAGCGCCTTGTGGAAGCATTTTGGTTGAAACCATTCAGCAGGTTCCTATTGTTGTCAATCCTGTTACAATCATAACAAGTGTTTGCTGCCGTGTGTCCAGGGTTGCCTTTGCGTTTTCACATTGTTGAAATGGCAGCCAAGGAATCTGATGGATAAACCGTTGCGTGCGAAAGTATCTTGGGACTCCCATTTGTTTGCTCTGCGCTGCATGCGGCGCCGCCTGGCAGCAGCAGCACCTCCATCCTTGGCATCCCGTAGCAACGCGGAGATGGCTGGGGAGCTGAAGGAAGATGAGCAGGCGCACACTGACATACCCATGGAGCTTTGCGAGACGGCGCAGGATTCAACGCTGATCTGCTTTGTGGAGTTGGTAGGCTTTGTTGATGTCGAACGGTTGTTTCCCAACTGGTCGGCTTTGTTGATTCGAACGCTGCTGCTGCTGGACCCGCCGGGAGAGACAACCAGTGCAGGCTATCCTATGCAAGCCCGGAAGATGTTCAAGGCAACGTTTGCCGGAAGCATTCTCGTGCAGAGATTGGCTTGGCATCCGCCAGCGCCCGTTCCACCGGCCTGGCTCGCCGATGTTGTTGCTCACCCTGATGCATCAAAAGCCCTTCTTCGTGTGTTGGCTCGTTATCGCGTCATGGAAGCTGAGGAGTTCTGCGATTTGGTAGAGCACGTTCTGCTTTCCCAGTTTCTTTCGTGGGGCCACTGCAATGACACAATTCTCAAGAGTGAGCTTGTGAATGAGTTAGTTGGGGCATGCTTGGACGCTGGCCGCAAGTCTGCAGCTCTGCCTGGCAATGTTATTCCTGCCCTTGGTGAGCGGAGGTGTCCTTCACACTGGGCTGGGCAGCATGTCTTATGGCGTCTTGAACACTTGGGTCGCAGACTTTTTGATGTGGCTTTCGTTTTCCAGCAGGGCTTCCTGCCACACTCTTGGCCTGACTGCCTTGATGGGGATTGCCACGCGGAGCCCGGCCCTGTGCTGCGGGTCGTGGCAGCGGAAGATGATGTTTGTTGCCCTCAGCCACAGGTTGTGGAAGTGGAGGGAACGTGCCTATGGGATGAAGGCTTGCTTACAATTCCGTTGCTTCGGCCGACAATGATGGAAGGTAGAGCGCTGACTGATAAACCAATTCTGCATTACGGACGTCAGGTCATCATGAGGCACCTATGGTACAAACACTCGGGGACATATTGCGAGGTACCGAAACTCAAGAGCCTCTGGGACTTGGCGTGTTGGTCTCTTTGCGAAGATGCAAGTTTGATTCGCCAGGCACTTGAATACTTGAAAGGCACCTACAGGGAGCTTTGTGGACCCGGGGGCAGTTGGACAGCAGACTGCGAAGAAGCCATTTTCCAAATGTTTTTAGCTATCGATTTGTCAGTGTTACCCATTCAGGCTTTGCAATCACCTTGGGTACCTGTACAGGTGCAAACTGTTCGTCTGTTTGTGCAGCAACAACCGGCTGACCGGTTCCACGAAGAGCTGCAGCAGGAGGTTGCCAGAGCTACCGAGCATCTAGAGTCAATTTCTCTCCAGTGTTCGAAGCTCAGCGAAAGGCTCAATGTGGTAGAGCAGCGAACGGTCATGAACAAAAGCCAAATCAGCGAGGCGAGTGTTGCTCTTGAAGAGCATCAGCGCCGCAAGCGCGAGGCATTGAAGTAGCTTGGAAAGAAGAGCCAATGCTTTCGACCACTTCTGGAAAAGTCACGCACATCGTGCTGCACGAGCCTTTTCAGCAAATAATCTGCCGGAATAATGCCATCTAATAAGTGCAGCAGCGCTGACCGGCGTATTCAAAAGGGCTTGAGATGGCTTGATCAGTGCACTTGTCTTCGTCCCGCAACGCCTGCACAGACAATAGGTCCCTGTAGGTCTCGCAGTTTTACTGGACCTGGCTGGGTACGCTGTTTCCGAGCACATAGATGCCTATGCGACTCACGGCCAACTGTGCAAACTGTGTGTGGCTTTGCCAGATCCAAGACAGACCCTCAGCTTGCTCCCCAATGACAGCCCAAGACAGGTTTATGCAGTTGGAAGGATTTGGGGGCCGGTTGTTGCATTTTTTGCCCGCCAGTCGCTGTCTTCAGCGCACTTGCATCGCTCTGGCCTCAAGTTATCATTGGGGTCCGGCATCGCCAGGACGTGCCAAGAAACGTGTGCAGAGGTGCCATGCTTTTCAACTTCAAGCGGTTGAGGAATGGCCTAGTCAGATGCATTCAGAAGTGCAAGCTCAGAGAAGACAAGTACCTCCAGCACTCAGCCCTACCGATCGGCTGAAGCCCACTTCGATAACCTGAGATGTGGTTTTAAGTTCTGGTTGTTCACAGAGAAGAACTAAAAGGTCCAGGTTCCAGTCTGCTCATTGGATCCTTCTATGGGAAGGATCCGAGTACTTCCGACGAGCCATGGCTCGAGCCGGGGCCCATCGCTGCCGGTGTTGCCCTTGCGGTGCATGCGGAGCCTTGCGCCGCGGCAGCATCAGATGGAACTGGGCACACTAACTGGATTCTGAAAGCATTCGAACTCACTAGTGCTGAGAGGTGAAAGCCTTAGCGGCTGCCAGCATAGCTTCCACAGAAATCGCGCAGGCTCGAACAGTGCATCTGCAATTTGCAAATTGTTTTCGGTGACTCGGTTGCTTGCATCCTGCGCAGGGGTGGCTGTGTCCACATGTTGGAGGCCTGCCCTTTACATTCATTGCTGTAGACTTGAGCTCGCGTGGGCCCAGGACCAGCAGCCTTGCCATTGGCCCGAACCAGATATCCGCGTCGATCGCGACGATTCGTGCAGAGAGCTGCCTCCCAGGCAGGGGGTAGGTCAACAGAATTCAACGGGCACTCGCACCTTTTTCTTTTTGCTTGGGCAGGCTGACCCAAACCTATGGCGGCAAGCACGTGCCTAATTTAGTTTTGAGACTTTCTGACGTTGAAAATGTGTGTGTGGCTGTTTACAGCTCAGGCCCCTCAAGAAGCGCTGAAAGATGCCCTGGCGCAAGCAGATGCCAAGTGGCTGCTGCTTCAGACAGAGGCACGGGCCTTGCTCATGTCCAACGCATGCCTGGTGTTTTCAGACCATGGCAGGTAGATACAGCAGGGGCAGAAAGCGATCGACGCCCGGCAGCATGAGCTTTGCGTCCTTTGCTGTGGTGATTACACATGGAGAACACAACACGTCGTATTGGGCAAATCTGTGCCCCATGCATCGATTTTCTAGTCCCTGTTCAAGTTGAGCGACATATTTTGCTAGGGCTTGTCATTGATGTGCATTTGGCATTGGCCAGCCAAGGGGCGGCTGCACAGCAGGCCCCATCTGATCAGCCAGCAGGGCGATGTAGTGCTAGTTGATGCTACTCGTTACTACTCGCAGAACGATGGGTGCTTCTGATAGAGGTGTTCGACTGGTACTTTTTTTCAATTTGTATTTGAACAGCTTGAGCCTCTGAGCTGATTTGTGCAGCGCTGCGCGACAGCGGCAGCATTGATGGCAGCCAGCGCCTTAGACAGGCCGGGCAAATGGTGCATAGCATATGGTTTCAGTTTTTGTCCTCAGCCAGGTTTGATAAGCCTCGAACTTGCAATAGGGATAGTGGAAAAATGCAAACTACTACAGTATAATAGGGTATATATATTGGGGTTACATAGGAAAAATGGAAAATAGCATGGAAACAACTATTAGGCGTAGCTCAAATACTTGGGCCTATGCGATAGGCATAAATCAAAGGCGACCGGCTTTGCCCTAGGGCTTGGTACTTAAAATTAACATTCTTTTGACTATATTTTTTGTACTATTACCATTTCTGTTGTGATTAAAGTTAGTATCAACACTATTATTACTAGTGTTACTATGATGATTTTAATCAATCTTACTACCATTATGGGTGCTTCTGACTCCTTGTTCCTAAACTGCCCTCAGGCATCCCACGCATGTTACTGAAAGAAATACAAACCTGCATGGTCACAAGTGTTGCTAGTGAATTACCAGTTGAGCGCTATTTTTCTTGGCCTGAAGCACTTGACGACCTTTGGCTTAACATAGTCTTAAGCCTGTATATAAAAGACGCGGCCTGTGTTGGCCTGTGGGGCAGACTGCCATTGTTTATGAGTTTTGGCCGTTGGCTTGCCAGGCTGAGACCGTACACGATCCCAGCTGCCTATCTTGACATACCACCCCTCCGTGGTGCGGAGGACTTTGCTTTAAGGGCTTTGTGTGGAAAGGGCCTTGGATTGTTGGTTTTGCAGAGTTGTCTGAGAGTTTACTTTAGGCAGTGGCTCGACTGGAGCGCAGCTTCAAAGCAGGATGCGCTGCTCGCATTCCTGGGGCCAGAGGTCAGCAAGCTGGTGTTCAACTTCCTCTCGCAGGCTTTCAAGACAAAGCCAGAAAATCGTGGCAGCTCTGCCGTTCACAATCTGCAAAGGTGGAACAGCTTTCTGGCGCCGGCAGAGCTTTCTGGCAGGCATGCTAGGGCCAGACTGTCATTGGAAAACTTCTGCCAGTGACGCGGATCTGGGCCCGTCCTGCTTTTTCCTCACTGTGGACTTGGCAGAAAGGCCGAGTTATACCTGCGTGAGCTGGACACCGTTGCCGGGGAGACGGAGGCGCCTTCTGCCTTTGAGGGCCCAGGCTTGCCACTGTTCAGCATTCGCAGGTGCAGGAGGCAGCGACGGAGGCAAAGGAGAAGGTGGAGGCGGAGCCCGTGTGGATCTCAGATCTCCGTCAGATGTATACGCCCCAAAAGCTTTCCCCAAAGCTTCGCACTTGGAGTCTGCAGAGCATCCACGCGGCAAATAGTAACATGCCCCCCCGAGGAGGAGATGCAGAAGGCCATCCGTGGTAGCGCGGCAGCCTCGGACAAAGTCCTGCCCAACCACAGGAAGACAGAGAAGCCCTATCAAGCGCAAACCATTTCTGTATCCTGACTTGCTTGTGCTAGCTGCTAACTGCAAGTTCGTGTCCTACCAAGCTAGGACTTACAGCAATCCTTCATCTCAAATTCCTTCAGCTACAAGTCTCCGTCTGGATCTTGCCTAGCCTAGAGAAGCCTGCAAACTGACATGAGGTGCTCCTGGCCCGTCAAAACTACATCTCAGCAGCCCGTTTCGGATACTTCCTGCGTCGTGGTCTACAGCGCCATGGGCTCAGACAACTCGTTAAGGCTGACGCAGCGCAGTCTGCATTCAACCCCTGCCCGGTCCATCAGGCCCCAAAAACCTTGCTCCCTGCAGAATCCTTGAATAAAAGTTGCTGCATTCTGTCATGCCTTGTTGAAGATCTTGTTTCTGCTTTTGGAGACTACTGGGCTGTTCAAATAGCAAGCACAACACGTCAGGCTGATTCCCAAGGATGCTCAATCAGGTAAGTTCACCTGCCCCAAGTCTGTTACATGGTTAGGCTTCACCATGTTTTGCTGGCGGTTTCCTGGATTCTCAGAGCTCGACTGAAGGGCATAAGAGGTTGCCCAGGATGAAAGCAGTATTAGGGTTAGGAACGCATCGCCTGATCGGCTGGTGCTCATAACGGAAACTGTTTCGTATGGGTTGTGTTTTTTTCAGTGAATGGATGATAGCAGAAATTCCTGCCAGCTACTGTAGTGCTCCTTGGGCATTGCCGTCATGCTGCGCGCTTTGTTCAGTGTTGTGCAGTAGGATTCTAGCATGAACATGGAGCCGTGATCTTGCCACGGTTCTGCCCGCCAGACACAGAACTGTCATCCGGTGGCGTAGCTTGAAATGTGGATGTGGGAAGCTGGCTGTTTGGTTGTAACCCGGAGGCCTGGAGCTCGAGAAGTCTTTAGGCCAAGGCGATCGGAAAGTCGTTGGATTGCAGCTGTGGAATTACTCAGCGCTGCATTCAGCTGGAGGCAGCTCAGCAAGCTTGTCAGAGTGGATGGAGCCGTGCCCTCTGAGCTCATTGCTGGATGAGCTGCTTTGGCCTGTGTGGTGAGGAAGCTATCGCCCGCAGATGCCGTGGAGCTGGCCCGTGCAGTGCGGGCCTCAACAGCAATCTCCATCCGTTTGCAGCTCGTGGCACAGCACCCCCTTGACAAATTTTGCAGGAAAATACATGTTGCGAAACCTACGCAGTGGAGCCCTGCCTATAAATACGGAGCTACTGGCACGTAGGTCATGATTCTGCCTCCCCGACTTGGTTAACATCGCAATGTGCCAATGCATTCGGCACCTCGCTCGTGCGACGCTCACAACGATGATCGTCGTTGCGTTGCAACGGCCATCCTGCCATCGGCTCGTGATGATGGACGTTCTTGCTGCGATTGAAACTATACTTGTGTTGGTTTTTGTGTCAGTACCTTAGCCTGCCATTAGCTGTTTCCTGTAATTACATACCGTTTCGTTTCCATCACCACAAGGCCTTGTAAAGTTTCCAACCCGTGACTAGTGAGAGAGAACGGAAACGTACTCCTTGCACAGCCCTGGCTGAGGCCACCCGCGAGGCCCAGCGTGCAGTGCAGCACCAGGCCTCCGAGCTCTTTGGCAGCGAGGCCCCGAGGATGTGGGAGGAACTGCTGAGGTTCGTTGATGCAACTTTTGGTTGCACGCTCTGCTGGGCAACCTTGATACTGCAGGCATCAGGCAAAGGGCAGCATGCTTTAACTAAGGCATGCCCATTTTACAGGTTGGATTCACATGTGAAATCATGATTATGCACGATGATGCAGGGTGAGGCCTAGCTGATCGTGCTAATCACCGGTCACACAAAAATCTAGTTGCACATGAATCAAACCCAAAAAGGCACATGCTCAAGTTCAAATGCTGCCGCACTACTTCTGTCTGACTCGTCTGAAGAATCCGCAGCCCCAAATGCTTTGAATGAAGCTTACAAGCTGCTCGTGAAGGTCAATTTCTGGAATGTGCACCCGCTACGTGACTGAAACAATGTTGACTTCACAGGCAAACTGTGACGACATGGGTGACACTCAAACTACTTGTTCGTTAACCTCAACGTTAGCGGCGAGTGGACTGCCTGGCACGAAGAGCACAACTAGAAGCCTTTGGGCAAGTAAGGGGCACGCAATATTATCTTTGCCCAAAATGCCTCATGAAGCAAGCTGAAGCGCAACGAGCAGTGCATGATGCCCGACGGCGAAGAAGAAACGGATCATCAAGTATGCGATTGTGTGCGTTTTGAAGATCCCCTTACCCTAAACCCTGAGCCCTATGGAGGTCAAGCTGCTCCGACAGCTGGACTATGGACCTGATGCGGTTGAGCAGCTCCAGCTCTCAGGCCGGTTCGCAGTTGTCCCTGGAGGAGAGTTTTAAACGGAATCCTCTCAAATGTTGACAATTCTGCACCATCTCACTTGCTTCAGCCTTCCTTTTGGCTCGCCTGTGAGGCGAGGGCCGAAGGCGTTTGAGCCTGGAGGCGGGGCCGCGGCTCCAGAATGGATGATTTACACGCTGGGGATCGCTGGGGGCTACATACAGACTGCCAAATGCAGCGGCATCTAGTTGTAAACGGCACGACGGGCAGTATGACAAAGATCAGCCACCAGGGTGGGTTACGTTGCAAAATTCTTGGTGTTACAAGAATGAAGCGAAGTCTACCCGGGCATCTATTAGTTCAGGGCCCTCTGGTGCCAACGCGCCTCGAAGACTAAGGTCCAGTGAAAGGCACGCCTGAATCTGATTCCAAAGCGGTATGACTTGTGATGGCATCCGTGACAACAAAAACTTTCCTGCAAAAGTTGGAAGCAAGATCACCCAAGCAACGAAGCAACGAGCTTGGGAGGCAGCTGCTTTTGGTGCTGCCCTCTTCGATGCAGAGTCAGCGGCTGCTAGGCGCTACAGGCCGACAAGTGGCTTGCCTCGGTATGTCCCGACAATATCATTGTTATTGTAAGCATTGAACAAAAGTCCCCCTTAAGTAGATAGAATATGGCTTTGGGTACATCATAATATAATGAGATCCCCATATACTCCATATTTTATCTACTTAAGGGGGATTATGTTTATATCCCCATCTCCAGGCCTCCCGAGCACTGATTGCCAGGCTCGACTACACGGCTCCTGGAAGCCGTGCTGATGGACCACTGAGCTGAACGGGCAAGTGAAAGCTGTGGGCCTGGCCCAGAAGCAATGCAAAAGATTGTTGTGATTCTCCTTGCTTATCTTGGGCAGCTGGAAGCGCTTCTGCTGACGTACGTAGTTGCGCTTTGCAAACGCAGGCTCTTGAAAGGCGAGCGTTGCAAGATGTTGAAAGGAATACAAAGGAATGAACGATTAGGAAAGGACAACGAAGAGAAGTAAAGTGCAAATGTGAAGGCGGAAAAGTAATGAAAGGAATGCTTGGTGAAAGCGATGCCAAGCTGCTGAACAATTGCGCTTGCCATGCAAAAAAAAAAACTCTGCTAGGGCTCTGCCCTGCTTGCTCAAGTCTTCAAATCCATCCGGGCCACGCGGCCCAGAGAAAGGACATCCAGATTCGTGAGCGTCTGTCTTTGGCTGAGTAGCAGTGCAACCTGAAGCCTGAAGCGCTGTAAATGCAGCATGCCCGTCAGATTGTCTGTGCTCCTCAACCCATCCTGAGCGTCCCGCGTCTTGCTTCAAGGTACACAGCAAGAGGCCCTGCACACACATGAACGCAAAAGGGCACATGCATACCTTGTCTAGATAGTCGCTGTGCAAATGCGTGCAAGGCCCTCGGGGTAAAGGATGCTGTGATCAATGACTTAGCCCACCCTTCTACAGCAGCCATGCTTGCAAACAAGCCACGACTCATGCCATCTAGGAAAAGGTGTCGCAGCTTGCAAACAATTGGATATTGAGTGGAAGTTTGGCCTCCGTCCGTTCGGGATGTGCTGGACGTTGCCAAGCTCATGGAAGACGCCAGAGCACCAGAGCCTGATGGCACAGCGGCATCCTGCCTGCATGCTGGGGAATAGTATTCGGAGCATACTCCAAGACAGATGTGGTCAATTGATGATTCAAGGGAAGGTGAGATGTAAGCCGCTTGGTTTGTTTGCGCATCAGCTCACCCATGTGAAGGTGGCGGAACCACTTGAGCCGCTGCAGCGTGGTGAGGCTGTGCCCGCAAACACAATTTGTTAGATCATGATGGGGCACGCCTCAGTTGGTTCAGGCTGTCATTTTTGGGGAAGGCCGACAGGGTGTTATCACGCGGGCAGCGGCCTTTGTGATCGTGTTAAGCTCTGCAGAAGCATCGGCAGTCCTTCCGGAGAATTTCGGAGACTCATGTTTGAGGCCTATGTCCTAGAGGACAAGTACGCTGTCCGAGCGGATGGCGCAGCTCGAGAGGTCCCTCTCGCTTGCTGTTTGGGCGGCGACGTGGTGCAATCGGGGCACAGGTCAAGGGGCCCAACAACAGCTTTTTCTATTTCAAGCGCGGCGGCCTTTGCTTTCGAGCGTTTTGGCTGTCTAGCAAAGGCGCGATCTTTTACCATCCATGCTTGGAGGCCAGGACCTTCAACGCGCATGAAGCCTGGAGTACGTTTCGTGTGCTGCACATGCCCATACCAATCTCCTCTGGCCTTGTGGTTGCAGCAGTGTCTCTAAGGTCTTGCCGCTGAACGGGGGAGGTATGGACACGTTTGCCGAACTGGCATCGAATGGCGAGCATGCGTCTGAGATGACGGCACCTGCCAAACTGCCGAAATCCATTGAATCATGTTTACGAGGATTTTCTGTCTTTTGCAAGGCCTCCAGAAAAGAAGCCGCGGCTTGAACCTACAGAGGCCGGCAACGAGAAGCCCTGGATTGCCATGACTGCAACTGTGGATGTGCTCAATCTTGCAGAGGCACCGTTGGCAGTCCCCACAGGCAGGGCCCCAAGTGCTTCGAACAAGCCCATGCCCATGTGCAAAGTGAAATCAATTAAGCTCAACTTGCTCGACTCGACCGGTTGTGCATCGCTTCTTTCAGCAGCTGTGCAAAGCCAAACCACGGAACTCATGGCTTTGATGTGCGACTGGCAGCTGGTTGCTGGTGCGGCTCTGGCATTCTGGAAGTCTTAGCGCGTGGCATCCGTGGCATATTGCAGGATGAGCAGCCGAGCCAGCACTGAGCACTTGGCGGCAGCACGTGCCGTCGCTGCACGGATGGCAGCCACGGCAGTGTTGGCTGGTAGATCAGCTGCAGCTGCGGTACGAAGCCCTAAAGCAAATTGTTCAGCTGGAAGTTTTGCAAACGATGTGGCAAATCGGGCCATGGCTGCTGCAGCACTGCGAGCAGTCGGGTCTATACACACTAAAACTGCAAATGAGGCAGAAATGCAGAATTGCATAAAGGCCTCAAACCTGGATCCATTCATTACGGATATTTGTCACGATCGTCCTATCAACAACCGGCCCATCATGCAAGGTTGCTCAGTAACCAGGGTTCCCACAGCGACGGATTCTGAGCGAGATGACACGCAAATCTGTGAGTGGGACGTCAAGGTGCAACGAACGTTTATCACAGTCGTGCCGCACTGCCCAAAGCTCACATACACAGCCCCCTGCCTGAAAATGGAAGTCGCATTCTTCAGTACATTCAGTACGGAGAGCATTCTGTGCAGCACTTAGGCGAGTGCACCTGCCCGTCTGGATCGCCCACGCCTACGGCGGCGGCGGATTCGACCAAGCAGACGGAGACGCTAAGCCGCTAAGCTGCTAAGCTGAGCACGGAGCGCAGGCCGGGTCGCTGTGGATTCAACAGACTGCCATCAAGTTTAGGTCCAACTGCTCAGCTGGGTTCATCACCTTACTAGTTGCCAATGTTTTGTGTTTCACCATCCTCATTGAGAAAGTGCGGCGGGTGTTGCGTGCACAGTAGAAGGGCAGAGCTGCCACTTCTCCGTTTATGGTTTCACCCGCGGAGCAGCAAGGTTTGAGCACCTGGTGAAGTTCGGGAGGTGGGTTGCAACATGCAGCCACGCCGTGGCTGAAGCAAAAAGCAAAAAGTTGATTCACAGGCAGTCCCTCGTGCAGCATCACCGCTTTTTCTGCAAACAGCATGAGGGACCTGTTGGGAGTGGCTGGGGGAGCAAGATCAGCAACAGCACTGCCAGTCATACTGTGAAATGAGACAACGTTGCTACAGATGGTAGGGACTTCGCAATGCCCGCAGCTATCTGATATGATCTAAAGTACGCTAACTAGCGCAGCATGATAGTAGCAGTTTTCATGCTGCACCAGAATGCAGGTGGCATAAGAAGCGCGTAGTAGTCGTTGTAGATGCTTCAGTAGCTGGGCCCAGGTCCTCCTCGGTTTGAGGGTCGCGTTAAGTGGTTCAGCCGGCAGCTCAAGCGGACAGCTCGCGGAGTCTTTTTGGCTTCAGCTGAGCGAACCGTTGCGGGAGGCAAAGAGAAGGGCTTTGGCAAGATTTTGCCAAGTGCAGCAGCTGGCCAGTTGGTCGACGAGGCGGCGTGCATGGTCCATGGTTATACGAAAACTGCTGGCTTGGCAGACAGCATCTGCCAGGTGTTTGTCCACAAGAGTCGCTTTGAGGGAGGACCAGAGGGACCTCATGCGCAGGCTGGGCGGGTCTCCATGCTGGCCTTGACCTTCGCAAACCATTTGTGCTATTGTTGGCAGGCAGTCTCCGAAGGGGTTTTGGTCACCTACGAAGTGATCACTTCTCAAGTTGACGGGAAGCCGACTGCGTGCAACGTGCAGGTCAGGGGCTCTGAGGGGATGCATGTCTTACAGCACAAATATCATGATCCCTTGAATGTTTTTGGCTTTGCTGGTCCGCATTGAAGCTGGAGTCACATGTGGTGCAAGAATGCGAGAGAACACCTTGGCCATTTTGACCTGGCTTGGTACGACGCAGCCACAGGCTCTAATCACACATGGTAGGCCGGCCAGTTGAATCTGATATCATGAGCCCGAGGCTTTGTGCAACGCAAGGGCATATGCGTATCCGACCATCGCACGGCAAACATTCATGAAGGTTGTCCGGCCAAGGCAACAATACGCGTGCTGTGGGCCACTGTAGCTACAGAGTTAGGGCCCTCCAAGCCGTGCATGTCAGTTTCCAGCTGCGATGAGGCCTGGGCTCAGATGCAAGCACCGTAGTTGTCAAAAAATGCAAGCTGGTGCCAATGCTGGTTGCGAGGATTGCGAGGATTCCGCGCGGGAAGAACCGGTCACGGGGATGAAGCTGCTGCTAAGCGAGGAGGCTTTCGGAGCTCTGAAGAGATTGCAGGCCCGGTCCTGAAGCCGAATTCATTTTGAGAGAGCAGCTCCAGACACTTGAGTCACACTGGCCTTCAGGAACATAGGGTGAACTCCAGCGCTTCTTCTAGCTCCACGGAACCCTCAGCCTCCACTGACCTGCCATCTTCACCAGAGGCAACGGGGCATGGACCTGCTTACAGTGCATAGTGGACTTAGTGGCCGTGCAACGACAGACTCCTGCCTAGAGGCATCGATCCTAACAGTGGAGCAGCGACTTCATCATCTCAGACTTGCCTTAGCAGCGCCGGAAATCCTGGCACTTCAGCTGGACCAGAGCATTTCACCCTCTTGCTGGTGTCTTTCATTGGTGTTTGGAATTCTTGACAACACAAGGATGAATGGATTCTGGCTGGTAATGTCGAATCCCGATTAGTGCGAGGATCCCACCAAAAATAAAGTTTTTCGAAAATGATTCTGGACACCCTATTCGATTTGGGGGATCCCAATAAAGTAAAGTTTTTAGGCCGGAAAAGAAATAATTGAAGTTTTGATAGAATTCCTTTCTAATTGATTTTGGAAAGGTTTTCGATGATTTTAATTGGGTTTTAATTGCTTTCACTAGGTTTTCAAGACGAGGCCTTTGCCGAAGACCCTGCCCTTCCTATTCTCTTGAAAGCTAGACCGAGCAAGTCCTTATGGATTCAATAGGAGCCGAGGGATCCCTCTTCCTTTATTGATTTTAGCAGGAGCCATAGGATCCCCCAGACCCCCAAATTCGTTCTGAGGCCTTTGTAGTATGGGGACTCCCCTTCTTGTTTGGGGGGGGCCGCCCCCCACTAATCAGGATCCAACATTAGGGTCAGATCCAAGCCAAATCCGAACAAGAAGAGTTGCCTGAGGAAGAGCCTCGGCGTCCAGAGAGGAAAGAACAGCGGAGGAGGAATTTCCCTTTTGCAGTTCTTGTGGCAAGAGGAAATTTGGAAGAAGGGTGCTTTCCTTGCAGGCCGCTTGCAAACCTCTGAAGTGAAAGTTCCTGTTACCTTTGGTGATGCCAACGCTGTCATGGGCTGAGATTGGCGCTGATCTGCAGGAGACATGGGATGGAGGTGGCGACCTCGAGCTCTAGTGAAAGCTCTCAAACATCATCAGATAGCAAGCCCTCCGCGCAAAGCGGAATTTATGCCCTGATTTCGGTGGTCGGCATTGTCGAAGGCCAGTTCTTCCTCGTGTAGTAAGTCCTGCCATGTCACTCCCAGATGATTCCCTGCATGCAGGAGCTGACCTCGTTATGCTCCCGGTTCTTGCGTCCTCCTTGCAAGCCGACCTCAATATGTCGCAGGATGACTTTGACCTCCTTGTAGTTGTGCAGGCGTGTGGTTTTCTTTGCATAAAGCGCCGATGCTCACGAGTCGAGCCGATGCAGCTTGTTGCTGTCAAAAAACTACAAGGGTGAATTTGCAGTGTCTCTTTAGCAGGCGCTATGCTTAGCTGTGGCATCACCAGTGTGGGCAGCTGCGGGCCCAGATGAACCCAAGTGTGAGAGATTTTGTGCAAACTTACCTAGCCGAAGCAAGTGGATTTCGCAAGGCCTTGGCTGACAGTGCAGCAGCCAATCGAAAGACCCTTATGGTGCTGGGCGCCTTCCTTCAGGGGCTATTCACTTGCCTCCTTCCAACGGCAGCATCGCGCGTGCCGAGATTGCATGTATAGTTTGAATTGACTTCCGGCGTTCGGTCAAAGTGAGTCATAATGAGTCACAAGCATTCGAATGGCGGACAATATAGGCAGTCATGGTAATGTGATGCATTTTCTGAGGTGCCCCTGCTGGCACTTGGCGCGCTGAACGCGCTGGCCAAGGCCTCGCTGCGTCCCGTCAGCTTCGGCCTCATCGCAGAGGCCTCCTCCTTTGGACGCAAGTTCCGTCGTAAAACGAGATTTAACTCCAACATTAAAATGCTCCGGAGAAAGGAACACTGCATAGAACGTGGTTGCAGAATGAGCGTCGGAATCATGACCAGCCGCTGCTCAAATGGCTGTAAACAGAAGGCGGTGCTAGTACGGCTGTGAGAAAGCCAGGTCACACGCGAATTCCGCGGATTGGCTTTCGGGGTCCTGTTTGCAGCACTTCACGCAGGCCTCCCTTGGCAAAACGTGGAACGTTGTTGGAAGAGTGTTTTTTGGCCCTGTCAGGCGTTGGCTTGGCCTTTCTCCTCAGCCCATGGCTTGCGACACAGCATTTTTTGGGTATTGAGGTGCGACAATTGCGATATCCAGACTTTACGTGATGTGGGATGAAGTTTCTTGAAGCCAGGGCTGGAGGCTCCCCGTGCTCAGCGTCGGTGTTGTTTCAATTTTGGCCAGCTTCATTGCAACGGCCTCAGGTACATCACATCATTGTTTGGGAGAGTTGCAAGTCTTAAGGCTTAAGGGTTGTTGTCGTGTCCGAGTGAGACCCTGGCGGCAAGAGGACGTAGTTTGTTCCCTGCTTGTCATCCGCATAGTATTTGGCTTGGTGAAGGAAATGCTGTAGTGTGCTCTGTGTTACCTCGGTTCCAACGCCGCATCCTTTGCAACACAGGCGTCTCACTCTCTGTAATGCCGCTGTCAGGCGGAACTGCTCGGATCCTCTTCGTGGGAAACTCGCTGACCTATTGGTCGGGAGGGCTGGACAGCATTTTCCGCAACTGGGGTTTTGATGCTTTCGCGGAGACCATACCAGGAGCCACGCTAGCCAGACATTGGCGATCAGGGCAAGCAAAGGCCAAACTCCTTGAGGGTTGGGACATTGTGGTGCTGCAGGACGACCTGCCCGAATATAAAACTCCACCCGTCGCGCCGTCCAAAGAACGGGAGCGTTGGCACGTGCTATGTGCGCAATTTGTCCCAGTAGTCTCCAAATTTCTGGACGTGAGCAAGGCTGCAGGGGCCGTACCGATACTTTTCATGGCTCATCCGTACGAGCGATTGGCGGACACAACTTTGCGAGATATTTGCTGGGCGCACAAGTATGCAGAGGCCAGTCTTGACATTCGCGTTGCTCCCGGCGGATTAACACACAGCCTGGCTGCGTCGTGCCAAGAGCTGGAAGAGTACGAGGTCACGATGCTGGATGAGGATCTTGAGCACCCATCCGAGGAAGGCCTATACTTACACGCCCTGGCCATTGCAGCGGCCTGTTTCGGTGAGGAAAGAGTCCGTGATCTGCAATGGGCCCCAGCCTCACTGCCAGACTCGTGTGTGGACATTTTCAAGCAGCTCGCCTACAGCAGTCTTGAGGCATGGCATGCCTACCCTGAGCCACCGCACAGTGACACAGTCACGTCGCTTCCAACTGTGGCCGTACCTCTCGCAAAAGCCGACGACACGGATACCATCATCACATGAGAGAGCATGCTGAAATGATACAGGCTGTCCAGCCATTTCCAACTGCAACCTGACATGTCAGTGCTGTGTAACTGATGCAGGGCATGTCGCAGGCTTGGGCGGCCATTATGATAGAGAAGAACCGTACGCGAAAACATTTGGCCACACACCCTCCTGCCACGAAGGCGGGTAGCCAGTAGCTCTTCGGAAGCATCCCGGAACAGAGGCACGAAACAAAAGGCCGACACCAATGATGGCGGTGTTCGCAAAACAACGTGCATCAACTCAGAGATGATATTATCTGCGTACGGTGAACCTTCACTGCTGCTGTTGCGCTTATGCGTAGCTTCCAGCACACAGATTATCAGCACTGTTCCTCCTCCCCCGTTTCGTATGTCTTGCTGCTACTTTCAGAAGTGAAATTAAGGTTGCGGCACCTATGTTTAGAAAAGTTGCTGTCATAACGTTCCCCCTGTTCTGCGTGTTGAAAGTTTGTACAGTCAGCATTGCGTGGACACTGTCTTCAGGTTTCGCTACTGCTGCACGAGCCGGCGCGCGAGCCACCCGCTGTCGACGAAGAACAAGGCCAGGCTCCAGGTTTCTGGAAGGTTCATTCTTGCTGAGGGGATGAATGTGCTTTTCATCAGCCTTTTCATCATGAGTTGTGCGTGGGCATGTTGGCAGGAATATCGGACATTACAGGATCTTGAATTTCTCGCGGCTGCCATACTATTTCACCATCACAACCACTGCTACCTTCACCATTAGCATCAGCATCAGTTCAAGGCGTTAGTATGAGCACCATCAAAGCTGGAAGTGGCACCAGAACCAGCATCAGCACTCCTGCTGCCATCAGCCGCCGCCGCAGCAGCAGCACACCCTCACCAGCAGCGCCGCCGCCGCCACCACCGCCACTGCCACTGCTACCGCAACCGCATGTCACCGCCACCGGCCGAACCTCCACCAGCATCCACCAGCTTTGGCCAAAGCATGGGCACAATTCAGTGAATGACCATCGTGTTCATGTCACAGTCTCCTATCGCTACACGAGCTTTGAGCAAGGGATCGTGCCGAGGCGTCAGGGCAGAGTGTCGTCGGCTGCGAAGTTATTGCACCTCGTTGAGGATGGACTTTTGGGGAAATGCTGGGGAGTCACATGCTTATCCAAGGCAAGTTCCCGTCCTTTCTAATCCTTTTCATCCAAGCCTGTGGCGGGCCGAGAGTGCGATTCCATCATGCGCGTGGTCAATGTAGTCACCAGCCATCGTAGAAGCTCCGCAGTGTTGGAGCCCGCACTTGCTGCATAGGAGAATCTGATCCAAGGTGTTATGTTCTTGCCCTGGGCGCTGATGGGCTACAGAAACTTGTTCCTTAAAGCTTACGGATTCCGAGACTCAGAGGCTAGGCATCGGCGTGTGTGGGCGGAGCCGTGCTAGCTAAGTCAGAGATGTGTCTCCTGCAGGTCGCGATTTTGTCTTCGGCCGGCCAGGTGCATGTGATCGGAATAGCCCAGAGACAGAGAAGTGTGCAAGACATGCTTAAAGACTGATAGCGGATAGTCCCTGATAGGCCTCAGCTGCGCTGGGCGCGCTGTTCGGTGGAGTGCTGGCCGACCTCTTGGCAAGGCGGGTGATCCGGTGAATTCTCGAGCGATGGGCGTGCTGCATCTGCCGCATCCGTGCAGTCAGTGCAGGTCGTTGCCTCTGCACGGACGTCCTTGCGTTGCACAGGCTGTTGAGAGCCCGGCAGAGGGCATTATGGTGTGTGGTTTTTACAATTGTGCAAAGTTGCTGTTATGAACTTTTCATGGAAGGTGTCTCTGGTGCTGAGCTTCCCACTATTTATCTTGTCATTTCTTGTCGCGCCCTCAGACTATCAGGATTACACTGGCATGCCCAAGAGGATTCACGTAAGGTCACACCACCTCGTCCGGGTGCCTTCTCCTATGAGATTTGCTTGGCTTGCGGCGCTGCGTTCGTGGCCAGCTGGACGGTGGGAGCCTGGGCCTTGGGAATATCCCGATATCAAAAAAATAGCATCAAACTAATACGCGGTTGCAAAAAAGCGGCAGTGCCTAGAGCGCAGCGCTCCGCTAAGGCGTGCTTGCCCATGCTCGCAGATCTCGCGCCATGGGGCAGAAAGAGCGGCATTCTAGCATGGCAAGGAGCTCTTGAAGGGGCTTTTGGCTGCCTGGTTACGTCTTCAATGGACGTTCCTGGCCAGCATTTCCAGCCTTGTAGATCTGAACTCCAACTCCTGCAGTTCATGGCATGCTCGTGAGGTTGTAGCTCCTCGCATATTTGGCTATGGCCTGGGGGCTGGGCGCCCAGTGGGTGAACGGTTTGCATCGATAATGCTGCTTCCTTGCAGGGCATTCCTCCACTCACTGGGCTGAAGCTCGTGGTCTCTGATTATGAAGCGTCCGTGAATGACACCGGGAAGTTGGGCAGGGCACTGCTTATTCAAGATCCAAAATCAAGTTATTGCAATGTTGGAGGTGTGAGGGATTTGCTTGGTGCAACGCACGCATCCATGTCCCGCACCACGCAGGATCTCACTTCACTTAGTGATCCTCATGACCGTGTCGGAAGCTGAGACGCATCCTTCGGAAGACATAAATCGCTCGCAAGCGGATGCTCCTGATGTCGAGGCACAGTTGGCAAAGGGCATAGTGGTGCTGATGGCGGCCTCCTGGAGCCTATGCTTCCTTTGCTACAGCTTATTGCAACTTGGCAGAAGATCTTGGGAGCAGCTTGCTGCGTGTTGATACACGAGCCCATTGCATTTCACCAAGGCACTGGAGCTACCCCAGGGACTTGCTGCGTGCTGCGTGCTTACGTGCATCTTTCATGCGTGAGCCCTCCGTGCTTTGTTCATGTGGCATGGTGTCAGGCTGTCTAGCCATTGCGCGTAGGTTTCAGAGTCCTTGAAGACTTCACACCAAGGCACAGCTCCTCAGATGCCAGGAGGCTGAAAAGGCGTGCGCGCTCAGAAGCCAGCGCGCGCCAACGGTCTGAATTTGGCATCCCCTCGCTCTGCCCTGCCTGCCTTTGGAAGCATGGCCTCAAAGCTGTGCCAGGGGGAAGGCAGTGCAAAAAGCGGCGCCTGCTTGAGTGGCAAGAATCACACGGGCTTGGGCAATAACCATGAGGTCAGAATTGATACAAGAGTGGTCCGAGCCCACATGAAAGAGCCAGACATGATGTGAAATCAATGCTTCCGCCCGCTTGCCCTTGCTTGACAGGCTTAGGGGAACTCTGAGACCCCAAGAATTGTGTGACATGGCCGGGGTCCCTTGGTCATATCCTGGCGAGACACCAGGGGACTCTTGCCCTCTGCATGCTGATCTGCGCAAATACAGTCTCGCCCCATTTCAAAGTGCAGTTCCTGTAGGAAGAACCCGTGCTTGTGCTGGCGGATCGGTCTCGCAGACAGACTGCCGCCTGACCGCACTGCGATGACTCTTTTGAGGTGCCTCTGGTGACAGTCTGCATCAACTCTTTTTCCTGGGCATCTGCGCATGCCACCTTTCTCTTAAACACAAATCCCGGCAAACCTGCCCAGCTGCCCAGCCATGGTGAACACATGTGAACACTTTGGTTCAGGTGACCCGTGTGTTGTGTCATTGGACTGGAGCTGGCAGGAAAATGCCAGGGGGCAAACCTGCGAGGTGCAAGGATGTGCAAGGGCTCCCTTGCATCGCACCGTGTTTTCCAGCAGGTCTTAATGCGCCGCTGCGGCGAGGGACATTGTGGAAGTGTGCAGGGCCGGCTCGCAGCCGCAGCTAAGAACAGCATAAATGCCCTCGCATACTCTTGCAGAAGGGGCAATCGGGTTACACTTTACTTAGTTTACTTGCTTGAACCCCGCGAGCTTCCTCAGTCTTCCGTTAAGAGGCTTGGCCACTGGCTTCATTCCAGTGGTGCAGCTGAAGTGAAGTTTTGATTTGGTAGGTCCCGAGTTGTGGCGTCGCCCGCTTAAATGTAGCAGGCTGCTTGTGGAAGTGCCCTAGGAGTTTGCTCGTCACGAAGCGCACTTCTCAGCCCTTCGAAAGTCGGGAGAGGCGGGACGGTAGCTGCAGGCTAGAATTGTAGGCTTGCACTTCTGGCGTGTGGCGGAGGGCAGAAGTGGTACCAGGATGAGAACTAGTGCTGGCCGCTTGCGCGAAGCAGCAAGCGGGGGCACCACTCTCAGATCTGCGGTCTTCGAGTAGGTTCCGTAGCTCCCTAGTACTCGATAGGGAATGCGGGCATGAATCCAAACCATGTTTCATTTCCCCGAATTTCTAGACCCAATGAAGGAAGATCCCATAGCATTCCCTTCAGTCCATTCCCGCAGTCCCTACCAAATACTGGGAAGTAGGTGTGGACTGGCAGAAGTCCAGTTCTAAAAGCCTGGGCTCGCCATCAAAAGATGCGTGAGGGCACAGTGCCAAGGCTCTGACATGCCAACATTGCACTTTTGAGTCAATAGAGCAGCTGATGTTAAGTCAAAATTCTTAGTGCAAATATGTGAATCATGGGCGCAAACTCGAAAAGTCTTGGCTGCTACCCAGCATTTGCCCTCGCCCGAATATTCGCGTTAAAAGCTTTTGCCTCTTTGCGCGGCCGTGCGTGCAATCTAGTTTTGGGTCACCCCCAATTTTCTTGAGTCAAACAGAAGAACGAAAGCTACGGCAGAGACGTGAAGAGCTGCAAGGAATTGGGAGCAGATTTGGCTGACACAGACCGGACGACATGCTGTTGTCCAAACTCTGCTGGGGATGGCGCAATGGTGTCACCCCATTTAATCCAGCGTAGTGTTCACAAGCGCTCACTTCATTGGAGGCTTCAAAATATGAGTGTCGGACCGCGCAACTGGCTGAAGCGATGTGTTTCAGAGAAGTTGTTATTGCAGCAAGTTGGCAGGTTGCAGGAGTGCGATCCGCATCTGCACCTGACAAGAACGCAGGCTCCATAGTATGATTTGCCAGGATTTACATATCTTATCCTGTCTAGCCTCCGCTGTTGCAGCTCACCCGTGGCAGGACAGAAGGATGCCCTTATCCGCAAGCTGCTGTCGGCACCCCGGGATTCTGACCAGATGTTTTGTTGAAAGCACGTCTGCCTGAATGCATAATTGTTCCACGTTGTCTGACAAGTGTTGCTCAAGCTGGCCGCATCCGCAATGGGAATGCATGTTGCGCCCATGAAGTTACACTGAGCCGCTTGAGGGGCTGATGCATGGGAGCTGCAGGTTCTGTAGGAAAACGCTATGAGGCTGGGCCGGCTGGGCCCTCTGCACCGGCTGCGCTGGGCTCGGCTCGGGGCCCTTGGCATTTGCCGCGAGGTGGCTGTGTGGTCAGCATTGCGGACTTTGATCCAAAGACCATTCAATGGCCCGAGAGTTGGGGGGTTCCGCTCACCCTCGAGAAGAGTATGGCGATCGTGGTCCTCAGCGATGATGGGGGGGACCGTGCATTTGGACATTACCTGGCTCAGCCAGAGCGGCGAGGCTTTTTCTTAAAGCATTTAACAACAGAGCTTAATGCTGCCGGTGCGGAGAAGCCAAAACATCCTGGCCTGCGGGTTCCAGGGCCAGCTAGTGCCGGATCTGAAAGCAGACTTTCAGGCCAAGCGCACCGATGCGCCCGGCAGCCTTCTCCAGTTGCGTCTAGTCCCAGCACGTTGGTAAGCACGCGCGTCACAGATGATAGTCCTGTTTCTCTTGTTTCGGGACCAATGACGGAGATGGGCGACCTTCATGTTGATGTCATGGCCAACCAAAGCAGGCCTGCGTCTTGCCCTGTCCGAGTGATGCAGACCAGCGACCAGGGCAAGCGTACAGCAGCAAAAGGAGGTCCACGTTCGCAAGGCGCAGAAAATTCAGGAACAGCTGCGGAAAAGACCGGCGAGGTCTGCGAGCAAATTGACAGTCGACCGGAAGTACTGAGGGCTGCTAGACATATAGGGCTGGACATGGATGGTGATTCGGTCCTCCTTTGGCTGGCAGAGAGCTATGCGGAAGCAGAGTTGCCGGACGGCTGGGTCATGTTTGAGGATGATGCAGGGCAGCCTGCGTACTACCATGAGAGGAAGAAACTCGTGGCCCGACAACACCCGATGCTTGCAAAGTATAAGGGTTATGCGGCCCGGATGCGGCAAACGTACCGGAGGATGTCTGACAAAGCTGCACTGCATGGCCCAAGAAAAATCCGAGCGCACTTAGCGCTTGTCTTAAACGAGGCCCTGAACAGATGCAACCGCGAGTTACCAGCCATCACGCCTGAGCTCTTGGAGCGAGCCGCGCTTCTGCTAGCTGTGGACACCAGCTCGGAGTTTAAGCTCAGCACGAAGGCCGCAGGCCTTTCCATGGCACGTTCCATAATATATGGCAATTTTGGCAGCCTGCGAGGTGAAGATGGCCATGGATGTTTTCGCGGAGGATCAGTATGACATCTCAGTGGCTGTCGGCGTCAAAGCTGATGTGGATGCATTCGTTGCCAGACTTCGGCAAGAGCAGATCCAGGATATAATGACGCAGCCAGACGGGATCATCATGTGTTCGGAGGTAGATGATCTACCTGCCACGGTCAAGTGCGAGGCCATGTAGCCATCTGAGATGCATGGTCTAAACTCCAAATGTGCTAGCTGCAATGTTGACAGGAGTGCATGGATTTCTTCAGTGCCGAGGGCTTTGCCAGATGCCATTCTACAGGCAAGCGGCGGCAGCACCATCCACTGAAGGTGGAGCAGCTTCTTGTCCCGGCAATGTCTATCAAAAGACCAGGCCTAGGGAGATCTCTACGCTGTGTGCAATCTCCATTCCATCCAAGGTGCGCCTGCTCGGTTTTTCCCAGGGAGCCCGCGACATGTGAGGCGGGAAGAGTCACAGAGATACGCCTGCTGTCCCAACCTGTCATCCTCATTTTAGGGTGAGACGTAGTACTTCCAGGTGGACGGACGCTACTTCTCGGAACGTGGCTACGTGGAGGCTGCGCAGCAAGAGCCAAGTCTGCGACTGAAGCACTGCCGATTTTTGGGCGGGCTTTCCTGCTCTGAATATCCTGACCCTCAGCTGCTCTTTTGTGTGGGTCGTCTCACCGAGTTGTTGTGCGTCTTTCTTTCAGTGTAGGGTGCGATAGGCCGGTAAGCTTTGTGCAGGATAGACGTGAGGGAAAATCATGTGGCAGTTGTTCAAAAACCTTGTCCCGAAAGCAGCCATAAGATACGTTTCCTTTGGTCAGGATCTGCCTTGAAGGTAGTGTATTCCCGAGGCTCCCTCGGTTGCTGGGACCTTTCCATGTACCCAGTGCACATAGTGTACTTTTTGTTTTGAAGAAGCTTTGCAAGCTATTGCCTGCTTGCAGTCAAGCACAGGAGAGGAGAGCGGAGGTCCTCTGTGAAGATTGCTGCAACCAAGCTGCCCTGGTAACAGAGGGACTATCGCGGTAGGTGTTGTTTAGTTGGTGGCGGTGGTCAGAAGCAGCACGCCCAGGCGATTTCTTCAGTACAGAGGCTTTCTTGGAGCGGCACGGTCATGGCCACCGGCAGCGACACGTGCAGCTGAAGCTGGATTCGAAGAATCACCTCTGGCGATCAGGATGCATAGTCCCAAATGACGAGGCAACGTCTCAGAGTCTCGATTGCTTGCGAAGGTTGGAATGCAACTTTGCAAAGCTTGAATGAATGCCTGCCAGGCCAGCCGCCTCGTGCGCAGAGCGAGAGAAGCTCGTGAGGGCGGACCTTGGCTAGCGTTCCGCGATGACCAGCTGACCACCTACTGGTACCATTTGCACGACAAAGTCGTGACTTATGACAACCCTTATTTCAGAGCTTCCGAAGCTTCTGTTCCATTGAAGTCGCAAAATGGATGCCGTAAATGCTTGCCTTGTTGTCCTTCTATGGCATGGCTGCATTGCAGCTTACAACCTTTCTCGTGGCATGTAGTGCGGCATTGTGACTTGCTGATTGACAGCAAAGCAGTTCACGCAGCATTCAACTTGCATAGATTGCACGCATGGTTTCCAGTTTACCCGTCGTCCTTGCGATGTCTGCACTTGAGGATAAACGGCATGCAGATTGGCACTTTCCAGGCCGCTTGCGCTGGGTGCTTGCTTGAGTGTTTTCTGCCATCCAGACTTGGTAGGAAAAAGGCGTTGGGAAGCCTCACATGGAGGACGCTGCTGGTCCAGGAGCCGCCTCAAGTGTAGGAGCTTTGCCTCAAGGATCGCTTGATCATCCGGGCCGGGATTCCGGTGGAGTCAGTTGGTGGCAATCCCGGCGTGACGACAAGGGTCAGCCGCTGAGAATCTGATGAAAGTGTTGGCGCGCCAAGGCGCTGGCTGCAAGAAGACTGTCGTCTCCTTGTTTGGCGTTTTCGATGGTCACTCTGGTGGCCCTGCTCGCAAGCAAGTGCATCCATTGCTTGCTCGCTCGAGCGTCGAGTCATGCAGCTGCTGGCAAGAGGCTTTTGCGTCTATCGCGTTTCACCAGGTGCATCTTGCAGTGACTTCGTCGCCACAAACTTGGACCGCGTGGCGTGGAACTGAGAGCGTGTTTTTTTAAAGCATTTCGGTGGAAGCTAATGGCTTTTATCTCAAAGTGCTCAAATTAGTGCTGCAGGTGTTCGAGTGTATCCGTCACCAGAACAAGAGGGAGGCTTGTACTCGTACTGATTGGCGCTTTGTTGCTTCTTGTTTATATTTTGCAATTCCGATATTTTTGGTGGGGGGGGGGGCGGGGCAGGCAAAAAAACCTTGCGTTTGATTTCCAATCTTGTGGCAGGTCAATAGCGATTTGGCCATGCGATCTGCCCTGCTAGCAGCTTTCCGTACAACGGAACACAATTTCTTCCAGTACGCGAACAGGCTTGTAAGTGCAGCAGCGGTTCCAAGCCTTTGATGGATTGAAACCGTGGCCATGGTGGGCTCCAGGCTTGATGCAGGACCTGCAGCAGCATGGACGAATGCAGGACAATTTATGATATAGCCGTTCCGACAGCAGTTTGGGAGATGCGCGTAGAGTCATGCATGAGGAAGCACAGCTTGTACTTGCACGTTCTACGGTCCAGATGAGGCACATTTGTGTCGTGGTTCTAAAGTTGGATATCCGGCATTTCGCATCAGGATGGTCGCTTGCGTTTGGCAGTGGCCAACGCTGGGGATAGCCGTGCCGTACTGGGCCGGAAGGACTCAACAATGAAAACAGCCAGCTAGACACCCTAAGACTTCCACGAATTGCAGGATTGCAGAGCAGTTCGGCTGTCCGAAGATCATACGCCGGGGCCGTGAGATGCAATAATCAGTTTGAACAATGAAGTTCTACGGTATTGCAAGGGTACATTTCTGATGTTGCATTTTTTTTTGCGCAGGCCCGATGTACCTGGTGAGCGCAAGCGTATTGAGAATGAAGGTGCAGCAAGGTTCTCAGTCCATGTAACGTGTGTGTCGTTTGTGTTTTCTTTTCCAACGTCCAAAACAACGTGCAGCTATGCTACGAGTTTGTTGTTGGTCGCCAAGGCTGTAGTGCAAGCCAGCGGCATTTGGAGAATTGTGTTGCCTAGCAAGAAAGCTTCAGCCTCAGCACCGCAACCGGCACCCGATTAGAGTACTGCAGACTACCCATGCCGACTTGCCGAGGGTACTGGACTTGCTGGTTTGTCAGTGTCGCGTGGATTCGGAGACATTGAATACAAGACGGGCACCAACGTGCCTCGGCTGAAGAAAGGTCTGTAAACAGGCTTTCAGGGATGCACAAGCCGTGTGACTCAGGTGGTGAGCGCTGTGCTCGGGCCTTGTATTTTTCGTTTCGAGAGCTCCAATGTTTCACATTTCAGTCAAATCCTTCTCAAGATTTCTCAGGCCCGATGTTTTCTTGTCAGCGCTAGACTTGCGTGAGGACGAAATTATTTTGGAGATACATTGTACGACAAAAATCGTTTCCAGTGTTTTTTAGGACTGCTTCGTGGTCATAGCCAGCGACGGAGTTTGGGGTCCGGTCTCGGACGGTGAGGCTCGCATGGTCAGCATGCTTGTGTATAACTTGCAAGGGGTGTATTTTTCAAGATTCTTGAAATATGTCATGTTTACCACCGTTCGAATACGTCGAGGTAAGCCAATTTCCGGCGCTACCCACCACATAGCTTGTGTGCCAGGCCGTGAGGATCGTGGCCGGGGCATTGCGCGAAGGTGGAGAGGCCGGCGGGAACCCCAAACAGCAGGAACTATGTATGTTACTCAATTTGTGTTCTTGCTTCATACAGTAATCATTATGTTTTGCCCTCGGAGTATGGTACACAATTTGTTGCAGCTGTGCTTGGATCGAACTTGTGGATGGGATAGTGACTAGCCCGGTGCCATAGGCTCCCATGACGAACTGCATTGAGTGGGTTGAACAGGGCGGATTCCGTTTGACACAGAACGGGTCGGAGCAAAACCAGGAATTGAAAGACAGCGTCAGCAGGGAAAATCAGCGGAAGTGTTGCATTGTTAGGAAAGATTTCTTTTCTGTGCGTGGGTCTGGGGGAGCTTCACTCACGGGAGGCTTATTCTTGTGAGACCAGCATGAAATGCAGCACATTGTGCTTGGAGGTCCAGTAGGCTTTTGGAAGGTCGCTGAGGCTTCAGCGTTGGGGACGCGGAGGGAGTAGTTACTGGCACGGGGACCACTGTAGTCTCCTTGAACATTGCTTTTTTACTTTTTACAGTATAAGCCCCAAGGAATTGTTAAGACATCATCATGGGCTATATAGGGTTATATAGGGTATATATACATTGGGTATATATGGGGATTATATTGGGTTATAATGGGTTATATTGGGGGTATATTGGGATTATTTTGGGATTATATATCTGAAGGAACAGTCAACACCTGTTGACCAACCCAGGAGCCTGCGGCCAACGCCGCACGGCAGCTCCTGGAAATCGCTCATCAACGGGATGGCCACGACGCCTTGACCTCAGTAGTCATAGGGTTTAGGAAAAAAAGGGTTTATATTCGGGTTATATGAGGACAACAGAAAATAAAATTGAAACTACTATACTAGGTTATATGGGGATCATAAGGTACATATTAGGAGCATTTTTACAAAATTCGGGTTTATATAGGGATAATGGAAACAGTCATAGTATGTTGGGGTTACATATAGGGATATTATAGGCATTATATAGAGGTCATATTGGGGTTATAGGGATCATATAGGGCTGATATAGGGATTATAGGGACTGTATTAGGGGTATATGGGGATAATGGAAAACATGGAAACTACTACAAGATAATAGGGTCTATAATGGGGTCATAAGGGAGCAGTTTTACGAATGATGGGATTCATACGTAGATACGATTTGGTTTGCTGATTTGACATCAGCCTTGCCCAGGACAAGACTGTGTTGGTCATTTGGTTCGGTGATTTGCCTTTGGCTCCACCAGCCGCGGAAAGCTCAGGTTGTTGGCCCATGATTCCTAGAAATTCCTAGTGTCCCCGGGGAGCGGGCTAAGGAGCGGCCTAGCGCGTACCCCGGCAGTACTGCGCGCAGTCCGTTCCTCAAGCATCCAAGAGTGGGTTGGTGCCGTGACTATCGTAGCAGTCAGAGCTCGTGACATCTTTGTAGACGTTCTGCCTGGTGATCTTGAGGCCGCCCCAACATCACAGGCTACAGCCTCAGAAAGCAACGGAAGCCTTCCTGTCCATCAAGCCACTTGTTACTTTGAACTTGATGAAACATCGCTGCTATGCTACCCTGTAGCTATTTTCCTGCTCAGAGCGAGCGGCCTCACAAGCAAAGCAAAACAAGAAGAACAAGGGTGAAGGGTGCGTTTTGGATAGTTCTCTTCCAGAGCAGCTTAAAGGCCTGGGCTTACGTAGTTCGATCTAGGGCGATTGCGCCCTCCATTCCCTACCCGATTCCTCCTTTGGTGCTCCATAGATGTCTTCGGTCGAGAGGCTCAACAAGACAGCTTGAAGGTTAATTAGAGACTTTCTTTGTGTTGCATGGCTGGCTGTTTGGCACTCCCCTGTCAGGGCGACCACCAAAGTGGCTGGCTGGTACGTCCGGCAACCATGCACTTGCTTTATGGGATGCTTGTTCGTGATGGCTCTTCGTCTGCAAGATGCATGGCCATCCCATAGGCAAGGCTACTTGTGCGCGGCAACTAAGATCGCGCTTTCGGGTCTTTCCGCCGCCCTTGGGTACATGAACCTGATGACGAGGGTCTGACCGTTTCTTGTGGTTCGCAAATGGCTGGAGTTGATTGCAGACAGATTCAAGATGGCCTTTTTCCTTAAACATGTGGTTGCAAGTAGTTACATCCTCGTACCGCACATGTGTGGCCTATACGATGACCAAGCAGCATTAGCCGCAGATCTTGGGCTCATGCGAGCAGCGAGCGTTGGCATGCCTGCTACATAGGTGTACAAGCCATGATGGCGTGGGTAATAGACAGGGCTCTCTGGAGCTTGAACGATACGGCTAAGCAAGTCAGTAAGCCCCCCAGTGGTATAGTACGTGTTTGCAGGCGCTTGCCAAGTGCGGCAACTGATTGCCACCAAGCAACTATATACATGGATTTGGCTGGTCTGAAGCGCGGCCCCCCCTTCGTTTTTCCAAAGTGGCCATCGCTGCCCAGCACGAGGCCTCTGTGTCAGGATGTGAGGCGCCAAAGCCAGTTGAATATGTTGCGTTTGCACCCTTTCTTAGGCTCTGCATGTGCGGTATGGATGTTGGCGAGATGTCGACTTTCAAAATTCAGAACTGGCTGCAGGGGCTTAGCCAGCATGGGCTTGCGGGACCTGAGCATTTTGATGGACAGCGAACATGCCTCAAAAAAAATTTGGTCAGGGTTGCGACGCGGCATCTCGCCCTTCTCCTTGGACTTGTCCCCAACGCAAGCAGCTGCTTTGTGCGCGCTCGACTCTAACCATGAGATGGAATCCCTGCTGCAGGAAGATGCTGTCGAGTCTTTGGCAGAGAGTGAGCATGTCGAGGGCTTGGGAGTCCACAAGACGCAGAAGTACCTCTTGCGGCTTCATGATGGATTGGCTGTTGAGTCTGTCCTGATACCTCTCAACTCCAGCCATGCCAAGACCGCAACGACGGTGTGCATCAGCTCACAAGTTGGTTGTGCTCAAGGCTGTCGCTTCTGCCGCACAGGTGACATGGGTCTCCTTCGAAACCTCTCTGCAGAAGAGATCCTAGCGCAGGTGGTTCAGGGCCGGCGCCTTGCACGAGAGCTCAACCTTCCAGAAGTGCGGAAGGTTGTTTTCATGGGCATGGGCGAGCCCCTGGCAAACATGCAGAACGTACGCACGGCCGTCGCTGCGCTGAGCGATGGGCATCGCATGGCCGTTGGGCGAAAGCGTCTGCAGGTCTCTACAGTTGGCCCATCTCCGGCCCAAGTCCTGCAGCTGGCTGGGATGCGCTGTGGGATCGTGTGGTCACTCCACGCAGCCAATGACAAGCTGCGTACGCGACTCGTGCCTACTGCCAAGCACAGAATCCTGGACTTGAGAAATGCCTTCATGCAGGTGCTGAAGTCTGGCGGTGGGGTGACACCCGATCGCCGCTTGCTCGTTGCAATGGTTATGATTGCAGGAATCAACGACGATGAAGGACACGCCCGAGAGCTGGCAGAATTCCTTCGTCCGCTGTATGAGGACGCCGATGTCGGGGTAGCACTAAATCTTATCCCTTACAACCCTAATCCTGGTCAAGAAGACCTGGGCGCTTCCGAATATAAGACGCAATTGCGATTCAGGGAGACGGTGAACGACGTGTTGCCATTGCTCGGGATACACCTTCGCCGAACTCGTGGCGCAGCTGGCTCAGCGGCTTGTGGGCAGCTTGCGACTTTGAAAAGAAACGCTGTTGATGGCACCAATGCAAGCAGGGTGGTCTGACATGGCATAGCAGGGCGTAATTAGGCATAGGCACTTGTCTCTGTATGGTCAAGAGGTCCGCGTGTCTTGCAGGAAGACACCTGGATGATCTTGGATGGCGAGATGACTCAGCATTTCCGTGCTTTTCGAGCAGCGCGCGATTCTGTAAGGGAGGAGGGGCTTTATCATTGAACAGTTGAACGCGTCAATCGCTTGCAACTTGACCCAGCTGTGACGTGCACATCCACGCCAGGAGTATGACACTACCACCAACGAGGCCAAAGACACAGAATCAGAAAGGAGCTCCGACATGACTAGTCTTCAATGCAAAGTTGGCCTGTTTGATGGCATGTTGGTTTCCAATCAGCAGTAAACCTCCCACGCAAACAGACTTGCATTCTGTCTCAGGCTGTTTTTCTTCTACAAGACCGATGTGGAGGGCACGGGCACGCTGTTCACACCAGATCGACTCCTGAGCATTTGCGAGCTCGAAAAGACTATGATGGTCAACAATTCCCTGGTGAAGGAGCTGTCCTTTGTGTAGGCACATGATTCAAATTTGTTGAGTCGCGCTTGCATCTGTTTCTGAGGCTGTGGCTACCGCGGATTCTGTTCTTAGCTTGTTCTATGGAACCGCTGCAGATCCAGCCATGCAATCCGTTCCAGCGGCACGCACTATCAGCAGCTACGACTGGAGTTGCCAGAAGCTGTCGCAGAGCGAAGTGGACAACGTGGTGAACATCATGCACACAGACCTTGCGAGCAAGGCAGGGCAACCATTGCAATCACCTTCTGAGTCCTTCACATTGATTGCTGTTTGTGCAAGGGCCCTGCATCACTGTATGCTCGGCTTCCCGTCTGCACTTTATTTCACATGCACGTGCCAACATGTGGACTTTGCTTTATACAGGGTTCGGACGATCGAATCCGAAGTTGTGTGTGGTGAGCGGCGTGGTGGGGTAGGTGGTAGTTTTTCCCCACTAAGCAGGTAGTGGTAGCAGGACTCTAGCAGGCAGAAATCTAGCCGTGAAAGAAGAAGCTTCGTCTAATACGCGGTCCATGACCGAAGACCAGGTTTCGGAAGTGCCCATTCAAACCAGGACTTCCCCACTCTTCATACGCAATTTTTTGTATGTCCTCATCAGCTATTTATGTAGACACATGCTTCGCAAAAGGTTTGTGGACCCTCACTTCCGCAACACGTCGCAGACAGCTTACTCGCGCACTTTCGCCGAGTTCGAGGCCCTCGAAACATTCCAAATTGCCTTTAAAGTTTGGGTGCACTCTCCCTGCGAAGAAGTTTCAGGTGGTTCCCAAGCAGCATGAGAAGACCATGAACCCGGCGTTTGAGCACTTAGGGCTGTCCTACGGCTTCCTTCGTTCTGCCTTCCAGGGTGATGAAGACCGGTTTGTCCAGTCAGGTGCGGAGAGTCACACTGCAAGTTCCAGTGTGGGGGCTGAGTCCCAATGCCCCCATTCCAGGTGACATTCGAGTTCGTGTGACCTACACCGGGATCAATGAGATTCAAAAGATGGCCCTTCCTGATTTTGGTCTCTCATTCATTTCGGTGGTCCTTGTCTTCGGCATTTCGCGTGAAGCTCAGCTGTGCCATCACTTTGGGGCCTGATTAGTTTACTTGCCTTCGTTTCCAAGCAATGATCAGACAGAGAGGTGGCTCCACATGAAGTCCAGTTTCATGGCACTTGCGGCCATGATCATGATGGTTTTCAGCTCAGTGTGCAGCGAAGCAGAGGGCCAAGCAGAAACGCACGGAACATGAGCTGCTGTATCTTCAATGCTGAGATTCTGACACTGCCAATCGCAGCGCTCTTCTACCAAGGACTCACGCTTTCAAGGGATCTGATGTGTGGATTCCTGTTGCTGAGAAGTGTCAGTGTGCCTGGCAAGGCGTCTTCCGGATTGAGTACTTTGAGTTCCTGCACATCTTGGTGGTGTACCTGGTTTTGGGCATCGGTGCGGATGACGTGTGTCTTGGAAGTGCTTATGGCATATGGGGCGAAGAGTGTGGGGCTTCCTCAACAACTCGAAGAAGATGGCAGTTGCTTCTCTCAGTCCCGTGCAAGGTACGTATTCAAAGACACCTTTTGCCATGTCAAGAAGGCCTGGCAGCGACAGAGCACCCCACAGCACCCCTGAGACGCCAGCTGCACACCTGAACCTGCCTGAACCCTGTTGTAGTCCTTCAAGTCTCTGTCCCTCCGCTTGCACACGGCATTTTAGCCTCCCCAGGCCGAGTTTCCATTCGCCAAGCCTGGCCGACTGACAGAGGAGCAGGAGCTCGGAGCTTTCGCTACTGACGCATTATTAAGCCCATGATGTCAAGTATGGCTATGTTTGTTTCGTCGTTCTTATTGGAAGAGGCATCAGGCCTACCTGTCGTCTTTGACCAGCCATCCATGATCGCACACCTACCACTCCTCTGTCCTTCGCTTGCATGTGTATTTTCCTTGGTTGTCCATGTCACTTTGATCTGTCATTTCTCTCGCCAAATGCAACCAGAGAGAACCCTTAAGGCTAAGACCCGAAACCCTTGTGGGGTTCAGGGCTTAGGTTTGGTGAAGTCTTGCTGCTGCGCATGGAGGTTTTAGAGCAAAAGCTACATCGTCGCGATGGGTTTGGAGACCGAGTGGAGACACCACTCAGGGCTTAAAGTAAGCAGCAGGAGATTCGCGTGTTGGCGCTAACGTTCCAGCGCGCTGGCACGGCTATCTTCAACACCTCCTTCACCACCGCCCTGGCCTTCGCCTCTTGCTCTGTGTCTCGGCCTTCAGCAATCCAGACTTCCACTTGACTTTGCAGGAATGCAGAGTACACAAGAGTACAGACATCCGAAGCTTTGATCAAGTTGAGCTGCTGAGGTGTCCAAAGCAATGCCGATGAGGACCTGCGGCTGGTATGCAGCTTTGCTTAAGTAGGCAGATCACCTGCGCCAGCTGCGCGGTTTTCTTGAACAGTTTGGTATCTCTACTCAGGCAGCAACATGCATAGTCACTTTGTACGCTGGGGACTTAGTTTGTCTTGATCCGCTCATTTCTATTCGGCTTCATGGGACACATGCGCAGGTCTTGACCCTGGTTTACTACCCGTCTGCTGTCATCTTGTGGCATCGCCGATTGCAGTCGAAGCGCTGCTGCTGCCCTAGCTTGGGCGAGCGCCCCATGGCCATCGTCCCAGAAGGAGCCACGAAAGAGAAGAAAGTGGACGACGAGGCGAATTGCCAGCAAGCATACAAACTGTCACTTTCATGACCGCCTGCTGCATGTTCTGCGGCGAGGTGCCAGAGGAATCCGGGGACTTAGTAGAGAAGTTCTTCGAACGTTTCTACATCCCAGCAACTTGTTTGCATAGGTGGTGTCATGTCATCCCATTTTTGTTAGATCGATTTGCATGAGTCCCATGAGTCCCAAGTGTGAGGTCATGTCAAAGCAATTTGGCGGGGTCCGCATCTACGCTTTGTTTCTTATGCTCCTACTCCTGGGGGTAGCTATTCAAGGCCAACCTTCATGTGCCGGGATGGGTTGGACCATGTCCACGCTTCATTCCTGTGTGGTAGTTTCCCAAAATAGGGGACCTCAATATAGACCCCAAAATACTTTCGTCCTTATTCTGGGGATCCCCAAAAGGGTACCCCTAATTTTGGGAAACCCCCGTGTGAAGGAATCGCCTTTGCAATGCAGCTGACGCCTCCGCGTTCTGAAGAAGTCTGGTTTCCAGGATCCGGGCTTTGAAGGGAAAGAGGTGCAACCTATATTGGGGTTATATAGGGATAGTGGAAAATCAAATGGAAACTACTATAGTATATTGGGGTTATATAATAGGGAAAATGGAAAAGAAAATGGAAACTACATATTGGGGTAATATTGGGGTTATCTAAGGGATAATGGAAAATAAAATGGGAACTACTATAATAGGGTAATATTAGGGTTATTTGGGGTTACTATGGTACCCAGTAATGGTGCAGTGTCTTTGAAGGGCTAGAAAGGCCGTCTGGCAGAGAGAAGAGCTGTTGCAAACACAGACAAGCTTGATGTCTGTGCAGCTGTGAATGCCATTTTACATCTAGGGTGAACTTGTGCCCACCAGTATCTACTGATCGACTCAGAAGCGTCTGGATTTTGCAGGAAACCACATGCTTCTCAGCATACAAGATTTCATGGCAGACAACTACTACACCCCGTCCTTCGACAACTATGCTGCCAGGGCCTTGGAAACATGTGATCCATTCGGCTTCCAAGTGCAGAGAGCAGGTGTGTTTTTACAGAAGCGGTGGGATGTACTTTGCTAACAGGCTTTACAAGGCAGAAGTTGCTTGAAGTGTGGCAGATCGTAACAATCTTCTTCGGCATCGCTGGCTTGGACAAGACCGGCATCCAGGTCTATGATCCAGGCGCAGGGAACCCTTGCATTCCAGCTGAATGCCATTCTTTTGCTTCCCCTCCATGTGAAATTATCGTGATTACTGCTACCACTAGTCTTATTATTGTTAGTATTATGATTATTACTATCCCTTACTCGCTCCCTGTGCTCTTTCTTTGACTTTTGCGAAGGAGCGTTTACTGGCACTGCCATCTACGACAATTCCTTCGATCTGACTTCTTCCGAGGACGGGTGTGCAACAGTGTGAAACAAAGGCATTGCTTCCTCGGTCTCAGGCTCAGACCGCGTTGCTGGACATCTGTGGAAAGGTCCAGAACATCACATGCGACTTGCAGGCTGGAAAGCTGGGGAAAGCTGGAGCGACACGCTGATTGGATTGTAATGGACAGGGCTGTGACAACTCCGGCTATGACAAGAAAACCTTCTTGATGCAAACCACGGAGAGGATGGGTACGCGCAGGGTACGTGCATGCCTGGGGTCCCGAGCTTGCACGACAGGAGGTTTGGAAATCGCCTCGTGAGGACCGATGCCTGCTTCCTGAAAGACTTCCAGACTTGGCTGAACGGGCCGTTGCCAACTGGCACAAACTTCACAACTCAGCTCAAGACCTTCCGCGACACAGCCAACGTAGGCGGGAGGCACAAAAAGTAATGCAACAGACCTTTCCTGAGCCAATGGTGGCGAGTGGAAAGTATTAGAAGGGACCCCACTCGAAGCCCAGCACCCCAAACAATAGTTCTGGCAGGTGACTACTACGGTGATGTCTTGAGGAAGGAAGTGAACTTCAAGGAGGAAGTACACCGCCAGTGCTTTTGAGAAGCCCAGCTACTATTCAAGATGGACGTAGCCTTGGAAGCCGCGCAGACTAACATTTACATAGTGCTTCAGCCAGCATTGCGCAGCTCCCTGGAAAGATGTAGGCCGCTAGTCCATGCCCAACCCTTTGCGTGCTGCAGATCCTGCAGGACATTGGTTTCATCAACGGTGAGCTGAAGTACGTCGCAATCAAGTTCCGCAGCGTCATGAAGAAGCGGCTGCCATTCTCCATAGGCAGCTTTGTCCAGGGCTTTCGCAATTCAGAGCTGGAAAGCGACCTGATGGCATCCCTGCAAGGAACAGAAGTGCGAGACATGCTCCGTGAGTGGACAAATGGTCAAAGAGGCCTGCTAACGGAATTGCGAGCTGCTCCAGTTTCCCAAAGCACTCATTTTTTTACCCTCCAGGACAGCTGCCCGGCAGCCTGCAGAGCATGAAGTTCCACGGGAACGGAGAATTTCAAAGGCAGGTGGAGCAGTCCGATTTTCAGATGCTTTTTCAATGTTTGCGGTTGGCCAGTGCTTCAACAGTAAAGCTCCCTTCGCAGGTATGATATGGGAGAGGAGCTCATCAACGGGTTGTTCTCTGGCATTGCGAGGGTCTCATTCGCGAAGTACTGCCAGCGAGGTATCCATCCGTGAGAGTGCAAAATGCGTGTGCGTCCCCAGGCCATTGCGATGCCAATCTCCTTTCTTGTTCTCCTCAGCTCGACGCAAAACGTCGTGCGTGGCTCAGGTGTTGCTGAATCCAAGCCTTTCAAGCTTCTCAATGCAGATCAAAGGGGTGTCAAATGCCAAGACCCAGGTGGTTGCCATCTATGCCGTGTTAACCGTCGGCTCTATCGCTACTTGGCAGGGTGCGAATTTCACGTTTCTCGTCAAATGAAGGATACTTGACTGACCTTCCCATCATTTCAGGTGCTTTGCGTTCTGGGCTTCTGCAAGAGTGCCATGGACTGGGACTTGGGCATAGGCACACCCAATGTACGCGAGAGTGGCCACACATTCCAGCTAAGCCCGGCAAGACCATGTCAGACCTGCTTGGAGGCGAAGCCATTGCCGGTGTGATTGTCATCGGATACTCCGTGGACTATGTGGTGCACTTGGCTCATATGTATTGTGAAGCGAAACATTTCGGCCATCAGACGCGCATCTGGTTCGCAAGGAGTCGGTGTACAGCATTGTAAGCACGTTGCACCTGTGACTTCCCGGACTCCGTGTTTACAAAAGGCGATGAGCGAGCGAAATTCGCTATTCGCAACATGGGCTCAACCATCTTTGCAGGCAGCCCGCTTGAGAATATGCTATGGCTCCTGCTAAGTGCTTGTAGATGTCACCCTTATGCACATTGCCTTGGCGGTACCGTGACTAAATCCGCATGCGTGTCTTCACCTGAAATGCAAGTGAGGCGCTCTGACAACGATGCTCGCTGGTGCCACGATGTTCATTTGCTTTTTTTACTTCTTCATCAAGATGGCCTTGCTGATATGCGTCACCATCATGTGCCCCAGTCCCGTTTTGCAGCCAAGTGCATCTGTTGCAGCAACAAAGTCATACCTCCTTACTCAATCTTCACAGTTGGTGAGCGGCATCACTTTGACAAGCACGCCCACCTGAAACATTCTGATGCCTGTGGATGGCCCTGCGTTTCAGGTACTCGTTCCTTTACTCCTTGGTCTTCTTCATGGCAGTCCTGTGGCTGGCAGGAGTCCGGCTTGTCAAACTGCTGGCAATGGAAGCTCTGTACCAGGCTGTAGAGTAGTAGTAATAGATACTGTGCCACGAAACTAATCAGCCAGATTGTAGCTGTAGTGAGTGATGTTAAGCTGGTAGGCACATTGCAAGAGGTGCTTGCAAGGTTGAGGTAAGCACCTGGAAGCACATTCAAGAGATATGAGGGCCAAAGGAAGGGGGACCGCTTTCCAGCTACATTGCTCTTGCATGCAGGACCGGAGTACAGCTTCGGCTCCTGGGCTTCAGGAAGGCAAAAAGGCATCTGGCAGTTGGCATTTGTGGTTGCATGATGCGAAAGCTAAGCTGAAGAGGGCAGCTTCTGGATCTGGTACAGCAGTCGCCTAGCAGTGTGCCAGAGCGCGTATAGCGTGCAGATCTCCCAGGCTATTTGTGTTTGCCAAAGTGGTGCACGGGCGACTCGCACAAAGAGCACGAAGTGTCGATTGTTAACAAAGACATCCAGGCCATGTGGTCTGAGCGAAAGCCCGAACCAGCCTCAAAGTGTATCGTTGGCAATGCGCAGGAGACTAACGCTGAGGAAGTGGTGAACAAAGCGAAAGAAGACAGGTGGCACGAGAATGGAGAAATCAGTGAGCAGGACCTGTCAGAAGCTTCATTGGTCCGTTTTGACCTCGCGTTGCCGCAGGAGCTGGATGAAGGAACCCGCAGCATTCAAGTGCCCTGATCAAACAAGCTCCGGATTTATGTGAAGTGCATGAGGTGCTCCCGGAGAGCGCTGCCGGGAAAGTGGAGCAAGAGCCCCCATGTACCCAATTGCGATTGATTGCTTTGAGGGTGCCAAATTTATCGACCAGCGCTGTTCAGCAATTTCTCCTTGAGTATGGCAAGCAAACAACTCGCATCGTGGGGCCACCCAAGCTCAGCTGCACACAGGCTCGTTCGCTGAAGGCGGCACCAGCCTCACAGGGAAGTCAAGTCTAGCTTATTCTTGGGTTGATGTTATGAGCATGTGTCAAACCCATGCTTCCCCCATTGCAGCTGAGCATAGATTATCATTTCGGCTTGATGGAGGCCCTGAGCTATCCGGAGCCGGGGCTTTCCACAGCTATCATCTCCCTGCACAGTTTGTAGTTTCCTTTGCATGTTATTTCGGTCCTGCTGTGAGCTCTGCACTTCTGTGCTACCTACTGTTACCTACTAGTCTCACCAAAAAAAATATCTTGAAGTACAACATGTTGGCTCGCAGCAGGGTGGCTGCATTGGTTTGGAAGCCAGGAAAGTCAGGGAGCCGTTTGTCAAGCGGAGGCCGCCGGATTGGCGGTGCACTGAATACCCTTTCTTTCTGATGGCATCCAGGACCTTTGCCTTATTCCCTTTTTGCCTTCATGCAAGAAAGTGAGGTTTCCGCCCAGAAGTACAGGATCCTGCTCCCCAAACGGGGTGCACAATTTCCAAGTGCTGCGCGGGAATAGGGTGCTGCACAGTCAACTTGGAGCCCTGGACCATGAAGATCATTATTGAAGGCTCGGTTGAGCAGACTGTGTGCACTCCGCTGCGTGCACTCGGCATTTTCCACGGTGGCCACGTCCCATTTCCAAGCAGAAGGCCAAGGGCCCCTGGGTCGCGAAGTCAGGCAGGACCGCGACTGCGTTCATGTGGGGGACAAAAAGAAGACCAGCACGATTTGCTAAGAGCTTGGAATCGCACAGATCCTTTACTCCTTTCTCTTTACTTCCAAGGCGTTCCCAACCGGCCTGTAGCAGGCTTGGCGGACGACATGTTCGCCTCTACACGGCACCAGCCTCATTGCTGTTTTCCAGAAGGCATTTTGCCACAGAGTCGAAAACATTTGTAATCTGTATGGTGCTCACCGCATCCGTGGAACCATCGCAATGTGGGTCATGCTGTCGTGGAAAGCGGTTCCAAGAAAGCCATCACTGCCATTATGCCAGCACCACTTTTGAAGTGGAAACAAGCCGATACGTAATTATTCGTCCCTGTTGCCAAGCGTGTTTTCTTCTAGTTGTTGAATTACGGTAGTTGGGTAAGCATGTGTTGTGTAAATGAATAACTTGATCGTGTGCTTGTAAGTGTTTACGCTTGATACCAGTACGAAGCACAGTAGAAAAAACAGGCTGAGAGCTTTACTTGTTGCGAGGATTTTCTGATTGTTGTTGCGGTTGGCCAATCTTGGCCAGAGTTTCGTTACTGCCGCTACTACTACGATGAATACCTCAGGAGTGGCGATCTCGACAATCTCTTTGCCTCCTACGCGAAGGAGATCCAGAAGTCCAGGTGCCTTCTCAGAAGAGCAGCCTTTCAAAATCATCCCATGTTTAAGTGGTAACCTATAACTTCAGCGCTTCTCAAGACCATGGATCCCTCGTGCAGATCCTTGATGAGGATGCGATTGTGTTGGGCAACCCACACCATGGAAGAGGCTATTGAAGAAAGTTCGTTGTTGAAACAACAGCAAGGCTCATACACATGTTGTGACCATTCGGCTGCATTTTCCTCTGCATCAATACCCATCAAACATGACAGACAGAATAGCTGCAGCCAAATCAGACACGAAGACAACATTACTTTGATTTGATGCGATGAAATTTGGGGACACTACGGCTGCGGTGATTATAATGATATCTCCATGTATCTCCACTTCTGCGGGAGATTAGTTCAGATGTGTATTAGAGCATTTGGGCCTTCCCCACCCAACGCAGGACTCCAGCTTTGAACGTGACTAGAAAACATGCAGTGGCCTTGTCCGACAGCATGCTGCGAGCTGCCTTCCCTGCATAGCACCATAAGGATTATTCTTATGAGCTATAGTCTAAACTCCGTAGAGGGGATCATATACAGGAGTATTATGGGGTTATTACGCGGGATGCTAGAAGTTTAGACTACGGCTTGTATGACTGATTTCGAATTGACTGGCTGGGGCGCATGTCACCAAGCATAATGGGAAGTGTTAGCATAGCAGTGTACGAGTGCGAAGCCCTTATTTGTAAGATGTATATGCCAGCATTGACCAGATCCAAGAATGAAAGTACTCCACTCAATGTTTGATGTTGTGGTTTCCGATTTCCCCAGTAAACCAGGCATTTGCGGCAAGGTGTTGCTCTGCTGCTTGTCAACAAGAGATTGTTCTGACAGGTGACGCTTCACAGGACGACCCAGTCCAAAGGTCCAGCTGCTCTTGAGCCGCGCTTTGGATGTCTCACGGACAAGCCCGGGCTCCCCATCCTGCATGCTCAGTTACTCTAACTTTTCTTTTACGAGATGTTACGAGACGGTGCCTGAGTTCGTCTTGCCACGGAGGTGTTGGTAGTGGAAATGCTGGTCGGAAAAGAGCGTGCGTTGTCCTCTGCTCGCACGGCCCCGGCGAGACACAACGAGCTGAGCCTCATGCGCAGCCCATTTCTGAAGCTGGCTCTGTGTCTATTTGGAGGAGCTGCGGGCATGTTAAGAAATGCATGGACACCCCAACCAAGATCATGGGGCGGTTGCCCAAGTTCTGCACCGCAGGCGAGTGCTTGCAGTGGTGCATGTTGTTCAGCAGCTGTTGCGCCTAAACTGTAGTGCAGGTTCATTCATGTGGCGAACGATTGCGAGTCCACGCGCCCTTTTCCACATTCAGCGGAGCCCTTTCAGTGTGTTTTCTGGCTTCTCAAGCCACTCGACTTCACTGCAGGCCGGAGTCCGGCTAGATTGCATTGTTCTGAAAGCAGATGGCATGACTTTTTCCCGCAGGCGCTGCATTTCGCGGTCGAGTATCAGGGACGGAGTCTTGGCGGCGTTGCAGGCCAGGTGGGAGCCGCTGTGGGTGAAGGCTTGCTCCTAGCTGCCCCATTCAGGCAGACGAGCCTGATTCGTTGCCGGGCTGCAGACAGCAGTTCTTCCACATGCTCGCAGCAAGGCAACAGTTGGCATGCAAGGATTTGTTGACAAGCTCAGGTCTGGCACTGGGACGAAAAAAGAAGAAAAACGTGCACGACGAAAGCAGAAAAAGAAGCAGAAAGCAGCTCAGAAGGCTGAAGCCGCCAAGCGTCTTGGAATTTAGCAGAGGATCACCTGGTGTCAAACCTCACGTTCAAACCGCTGCCGAGGAAGGGAATGGCCGAGGACAACGGTCTCTTGAACATTGTGCAGCACATGCTGCAACAGCGTGGCAGGCACATCACTGGTGGCATAATGTAACACTCGGCGGCATACCGTATGGAGTACTGTATGGACCAGAAAATGATAAGGGATCAAAAAATGGATCTGATACAGCAGGGATCATCAACACGCGGCTTGGTTTGGATCAACAAGTAATGTCCGGGAAAGGGCTGCCTTCCCCAAACACCACCGCTTTCGTGCCATGACCGAATCGCTTCGATCGACATCGATTCATCGATTCGATTTCCAGCGATCTACGGCGATCCTCCGATTTCCCATCCACCTCCCGCTCCCACTCCCACTCCCACCTCACCTGCCACCTCCCATCTCCCCTCTCCCCTCCCACCTCACACCTCCCACCACAAAGCCTGGTATGCAAGCTTGAAAAGAGCACTGTCCAATTTGTGTACCAAAGCAGGGGCCGTCTGACCACCATGATGGCACATGACTGTTTTTTTTTTTTTTTGCGCCCATGCACTCTCGGCTTGACTCTAGCCTGTGCTGTGGGAGCAGGCTCCGCTCAACCCAACCTTGCAGCGCTACGGCGGGGGCACGGCTGCCATATCGGGCCGGCTAGTCTCGATGCCAGTTGTGGCAGCCTGGCCTTTCGGTACCTCGTGTCACCTGTGCAGCTGGAGGGTCAGGTTCTGAGTAGGCAGCCTGAAGCGAGCCTCCGGCAGCAATCACGGCGGCCACAGGCAGCAACACGAAGTCGTTCCACGACACCCTCCACACGCACAGCCCCCAGCTCAAGCAATACTTTTGCAAAAACACGAGGGCCATGGCGGCACAATGATTCCCCTGCCCCTACCCGCCTTTGAGCTGTGCCTTGAGCCAGAATGGCTACGGTGCGAACAGGCTGGCTTCTCGTTGCAGCCCGCAAGGGTGGACGGTGCCCAAACAGCATTTGCAATGGTGCGAGATTACAGCAGGCGGACCTTTTCACAGGCAGATGCCACGGAACCCCCGGAGCCGCTAGACATCAAGGCCGTGTGCTGCCCGCTTGGCAGGCCTGCAATGGGCTTTCTCGAGTTGCTTGGCCGGGCTGTGCACTGAAAGGCATCGGTTCATGGATGCCAGAGCCTGCTCTCCATGCTCGGTTCCAAGCCTTCGGCCGAGGAGGTCGCGGCAGCCGCCACCGCACACTAGCAGTGCGGACAGCCCTGCGTGCTTGGGCGAGCTTACAGCTGCCCGGCATTCCCTTGTGGCCGAGCCCCTGGCCCCAAGGGACGAGAACATGCTGCACCAACTGCGTGGTCCTGCCTGCTGCCCAGCAGAGCTCTATGAGCCACTTTGATCCCGACGGTTTGTGGTGGAACCCAAACTCCGCGGTCGATCTCCCACGCACAGCGCTGTTCGCCAACTCATGGCGAGCCAGGCGTGGCGATGCGATCGATGCGCCCGGCCTAAGTGGCGACACGTCAGAGACAATGCTGACAAGCGAGAAACGTAAGCGCGTTCCAACATTCGCTCGGAAAAAACGCGGGGAAGGATTTGGAGTGGAAAGACGTCTTCTTCATTCCCTCTACTCGAAGATTACGGAATACATTCCCCCATGCTTTGCCGAGAAACAGTGGGGAGGACCATCCTTGGTCCTTCAAGAAATGCAGACTACTCTGACCTCTTTCTGAGCCAGTTGAGGCACTATCTTGGCGTTGCCTCGGCAACAAGTTGGGTGCCTTCCAGACGAAGAGTGGGTTGCGAGGGATGGAGTGGGACAGGCCTCCTCTTCCATCTTTTGAACAACCCAAAACCCACGTTCTTTTTGAAGGAATCGAGGGTGGCTTCTTGTGAATTAAGCCCATTGTGTATCTGGACAACATTCAGCTGAATCTTCCCTACCGTCAAAAACCAGGGAGAGTCCCCCCCCACAATAGCAAACAAGAACGGGCATCGATCCTGTCTCTGGACACAACCCCTTCCTTTCCCATTCAGTGTTCCCTGGGTTCATCCCAAAAGGTGTGCTTTCCTTCCCTTGAACAAAACGAGTAGACAGCACTCCTCGCTCCCAAGGACTTGGAGTGCCGGGAAAGGTCCTCCAGTCTTTCCAGGCAAGAAGATTAAACAGGATTCTGGAGGATCGCCTTTAGCTCCCTCCAACATTTGCCAAGTATGCAAGTTTTACTCATCTTTTTTCACGGGTTTACAGACTAAATTTGGCAGGGGGGGCATTATCATTGTTCCTTTCTACAATAAGAAATGCGCTGTCCTGGTTGGTTTCCACAACGAAAACAGGGAGGCCTCTCCTCCATTCCCTCCAGCTTAGAACTGTGGAGGTGTCCTTGGCTGCTTCCAACAGCCTGGATAACTTCCCTCCTTTCTTTCCGATCAAACCATGGGCTCCTGCCCCGGAAAAAGCGTTGGGCTCGGTCCTGCCACATAGAGCTCCTTCCAGGGACAAAGTGGGCAGGACCCTTCCTGCCTGGCTCCTTCAAGCGAGGAGTGGGGGGTTTTCTCCCGGCAATTACTGTTGTCATTCCAGAGAGACGGTCCTCCCACAGAGACAGCGGGAAGCTTTCCTCCATGAATATAGCAGGGAGATGTTCCACTTTGTGTCGCCCATCAAAATGACTATTGCAAAATTTCCATGAGATGTTGCCATGAACCTCCGAGAGAACGAAAACAGACCTCAAAGTTTGCACGACACCGAAGAACGCAGAAGGCCGTCGGGCGGCGATGCACAACCTGTTTATCTTTCAGGAATTGAACTACCAAAACTGTCAAACCTGTTTGGAACAAACGTTGCTTCATCAGGATACCATCTGTATAGCACCGTAGTGGCGGCAAAGTGATTGCTACAGTAATTAAATTTTTCGTTTCGCTGTCCGTAACACACACAACGGGTCTACATCACAGCTGCCGATCCATCCCAGCTGCATGCTGAAGTCCCTACATATCTTGGAGCGGCGTAAAAAAAAACGCAACGAAAACCCATGTGAGCCCCAAGCTGAATATTCTTAAACGGATTTGTCATGTGACGGGCCAGAGGGCCTGATCATCTGGCTCTGTAATATGCCGTTGGCTGACCGCTGACAGCTGGAACCGGCGCTTTTGACACCTGAACGGATCCTATCGAAGAAAAGTTTCTGCAGCCATACTTTTTTTAATGATGACCCTGCTCATTTTCATAAGTTTTAATAGCATAGCTTTGCAAGTTAACCGTTTGTTGCTTGGTTCTTGGCTTGCTGGTGGTGTTTTTACGATTTGGCTTTGCCTTCTCCTTGCAATTCAGGAAGGACCCAAATAGAGGACAAGGAAAAACCCCACATGTCCCGTGTGTTACAGGCACTGTTACACCAACGCCGCACAGCTCATGACCCAGCAATTCGTCGACAGCTGACATTTCAAGTGCGAAAACGGCATCTATTAGAGATTCGACGTTGGAAAGCATCGAAGCTGAATGTGCATTTGCAAGGACCATCCAGGTGGAACATGCTACGACAACTGCCAAGAAAATCAGAGGCACAAAAATTCGCACTGCGGCCGCCACTGGATGGATTTGCAGAACATTTGGAAAAATTGTTTTCGGGCAGCTCGCATTCTCCTGAAGAGCCATTGCTGAGATCAGAGCCGGACTGGTCACTTCTGGAGTTGCAGAAGGCAATTGGCCGCTTGAAATGTGCAAAGGCATCTGACGAATGCGGTTTGGTAGGCGACCTTTTCCATCATGTGCCTACAGCACTTGTGCGGCAT
>CAJNIZ010045020.1:0-14791 GCA_905231905.1 Symbiodinium pilosum
ATAGCGCGAGAGTAAAAATAATTTGTCAATTTGAAGCAATGGGGGTCTGGAAGCAGTAGTTGTGGTAGTAATAGTAGGAGTAGTAGTAGTAGTAGTAGTAGCAGTAGTAGTAGTAGTAGTAGGTTTAATGGTTTAGGGTTCCCAGATCCGTTTGGTAGTGTCCAAGCTGACTGGCAGCAAAAGGGGTTTACCTACCTCCAAAACTGGGTTGCTGTTGAGGACCTTGAATCGTGTTACTACAGTGAATAATATGGCTCCCCCAATATAGTAACTTGAAGTAAGTTCCTTCACAACAACCCAGCAACGATCTTCAAGAACGGATAAAGCTTCACGACAAAGAGTAAGGACCGTGGCATGTTCCTTTAGAATCCCGGCTAGAAAAACTGTCACATCATTGCCTCAAGCCCCCTGTTTTGCCAGTGTTGCTAGCCCTACTTTTGGGGATACGCATATGGCCCCTCAGAAGCTTCCCTCTTTTGTTTAATGCAGGCTTGTAGAAAAAGATATTGCAAAACAACGGCTGTCCTTCATGTTGCTTCATGCTTCCTGCGCATGCGGCTCAAGGTGTCCATGATTCTTTGGTACACGGCAAGCTGCCAGCAAATGGGGCCAGGTTCATATCTGATGCCTCCAAGGTTCGGAAGGTCCACCTCTGGTTTTGCTCAAGATTTGTAAGGCTATGGTCAGCACTCCTTCTGACCCTCATGTCTTCTACGCTGAAGGAGTAGGTCCAAGACCATAGCTTCAGCCCAGCAAGAGCCATGGATCCAAGGGCCCACGTTGAGGTGGGGTTTAGGGTCTAGGGTTGAGGGTGTGGAGTTTAGGGATGTGTTGTTTAAGGTTCAGGGCTCGGGGTTTAGGGCTCAGATTTGGGGCGCTTAGGGTTTAGGGTGTTTAGGGTTTGGGAGGGTTAGGATGTTTAGGGCTTAGGATTTAGCGCTTAGGGTTCAGAGATTAGCCGGTAGGGCATAGGGATTAGGGTTGGAGTGGGATCAGATTCTTTGCCTGTAAACCTGACCGTCATCCTTCCCTTGTTCAGTACTATGCTTTGGGTACTGCCCCCACCCAGTAACAGTCTATACTAGGGGTCATATTAAGGGCTATATATAACTATATTATAAATATTATCCATCTGTTACTGAGTGAGGGCAGCACCCAAACTGTACAATACCTTAGGAGGAACCCCCGCCATGTAATCGTGACTATAAGGGACAATACAGATTATATACATGAAGGACCTATTCCCACTATGCCGCTATTACAGGGTGGGGGGGTCCACCTAGATTATATCATGCCATCCTAAACTACGCCTCACTGTTCTAGATTGTGCTATGCGGTATTGGTAGTTTCCCTAAAGCGGGGACCTTAATATAGACCCCCCCAAATACTATGATCCTTATTATGGGGATCCCCCAAAAACTTTCCCTATTTTTGGGAATCCCCCATTATACTACACTATACTCTATTCTCCTGTGCTATATTACACCGCAATCATTTAGGGCTCAGCAGACGCTAATGGGCTTAGTTGGGGGGATCAGAGGGGCAGGCCCCTGCCCCCAGGATTAGGGTTTAGGGTGGTTTTCAAACCCTAAACCCTAAATCCTAAACCCTAAGCCTGTCTATAGAGGGGGGGATGTTCATGGAGAAGGTTTGGGCATGTCGAAGTTAAAGCTGCAAAGCTGTTTTCCGACGTGGCCCCAGAAAACCTTAAACCCCACACCCTAAACCGTAAACCGTCATGACCCTAAGCCCTAAACCCTAACCCGCCATAACCCGAACCCTAAACCTTCAAAACCCTAAACCCTGAGCCAGGTCTCCGCCCGCTTGGAGGAACCGAGCTGGGCTGTCTCATGGGACTTTCCGGTTAAGTTTGGTTAGTAGGGAATAAGGGAATAGAGTAAATGATGATTATTTACGGACCATATTCCCTTGTTCACTACTAATCCCCAGTAAGTTGAGGCTCAAGCTTTCGGGTTTGGTGTCCAGGGTGTAGGATTGAAAGCCTTGAAAATGCTTCTTGGGGATTAATCGGAAGTCTTCCAGAAGCCCTTAGCAGGGGCAGATTTGAAAGTATTTTTTGATCTTTATCACCCGCAATCTCTATGAATCCTTTTAAACCATAAATTATTCAGATTTTTATCGGCCCCCCAAGCCTACCCCAGTCGGCCCTAATGCATTATCCAGGAGGAGTAGGGCCTTATAAGGATGCTCCAGGAATGCCATGGCGTTCCGCAGGATACCCGCTGTTTAGGGTTTAGGGTCCTTGGGTGCAGAGTTTGGCTGAGCAATCAAAACCCGGAGGGAAGCTGAACAGACTACTGTGATTTCTAGGGGCATCTATAGAAGGTTCAATGACAGTCTAACACAAGCTGGGAAATAGCTTGGTTTGACCCTCTCTCAGACCCCAAAGCCTAAGCGAGAGGGAGTTATCCCTTTGCACAAGTTGCTCGGCAGATAATGGTGAAAGGACAAACGACTCTTTGATGAGCAGATATTGTAAAGCCTTATGACAAGTTGAGTTTTACCGAGCAGTTCCGTGGGTTGCTGTGTAACTGCGAGGCTTCAAAAAACCTCACAAATGTGGGATTCCTTTCTACGTGCTTCCGTTTCTACATACTTATGCCTTGATGCAGTCTTCACCTACGACGTTCCTGTAAACGCTAAAGCCCCAAACCCTAATCCCTAAAGCCTTGCTGGAACATTTTGTGTCTGCTAGCCACGTGACTCGAAAATCTGGCAAGACTTTTCCTGTGATGTACTCCATGCGCCCAAGCTATTCCGGTGGCAATGTAGATGAAGCAGGATCATTCTGAATAGCACCTCAAGAACAAGAAATCCTACAAAAACGCCCCCTGTCCCAGACCATTGCTGTGATCCAGGAGCCTCAGTATGCCTTCTCCCTCAATCTCTTCGCCGAGGCCCGTGCTCCGCAGGTGACCTCTTAGGGAAACTTCCAGACCTGGAATATTCTCGTTCTGACTAGGTTAAGTAGTGTCAGGAGGAATAGCGAAATTTCACAGTGCACAGCATTAGTATCATTTTTGATGCAGGCACCCCCCTTCTCCCCCCCCCGGCCGATTCCTGAGTCTGTGGCATTTTCACGTATCGGGACACGGTAGGGATCGCAGAGGACTTGTGCCCCAAGCCATTATGGGATACTGCAGAAAGTTGCTGACACCGGAACCCCAAAAAGCTTGAACTAGTCAAGGATGGAATTTCCTGTTCCGAGTGACCACTGCTTTTACCAATGCTACGGCTTACAAATTGCAAGCACGAACTGCACAAAAGGTGGGTTTCGCAGGTTTTTTTGAGGCTTCTGCACGAATGTACCTATGGTTTACTTTTCCTGCCTCTCCATACTCGATGTAGTACCATCATATGGGGGGGTTAAATCCCATAAACCCAACAACCCCCTAGTGTGACTTTCATTTTCTTTTCCGTTTGCTTCTCCATTTTTGGGGTCATGTCCTACTAAAACCTCATATGAAGCCTAGACCCTAGGCCCTGGCGGTAAGGGGTGAGGGATGAAGCTAGTGGCTCCCCCTTCCACGAGAAGGACTCCGTGGAATCCCCTGCCGACGCTGGGTCGTCGGAGCAGGACGCGGCGAGCGAAACTCAGCAACGATGTAACATGCATACCTGTATGTTGCATGTATACTAGGCAGTTTTAAGTTTCGGGTGTTGGGCGTATACATCCAACATGTATACAGGCTCCAAACACCGTGAAATGAGAAACGTCATGGTGAAGTTGTCGTCTCAAATTAGACGGCTACAGCGACTACTGACATTGGTGTTGTCACAATTTTCCATGGCTCGTGGTCTTCATCGCGGTCGCTTCGGAAAGATAAGCGACAGTTGTCTCAGTGATCAGGCATTGGCATTTCAGCAGTAGATAGGTGGTATTGGTGTGCAGTCCGCTTGCGGGTTTAGCTTTTCCTTGGACAGCTTACAGCGGAAGTGCCACCATGACAGTTTTCACAGCTTTCCTTGGCTGCACCAGCAAGGCTTGAGGAGGCTCTGAAGTGGTCAGCGTTTAGAAGGCATTCTTGCTGTTATAGAACCAGGGTTGCGGAGCATTAGACAGGAGGAGTTGCAGTCATATACGCATACCCACTTCTGTGACCAAGCACGTTTTTTTTTTTTTCTTTCGCACACCTGTCTCTAACAACAAGCTTTGGTTGTCGCGTGATTGCTCCCCACACCCGATCGGGATCCGGCGGTTGGTACGAAGGATGTCTAAAGTTTCTAGAGCCCAGGGACCCCACTGCACAGCACCCCCAACCATGAACCTGAACCCTTAAAGTCCTAGATGGGATGTCCCGGATGATGCCTTGTCCGTATTATACAAGACACCCAAATTAAGCCCAAAAACATTGCGAAATGCAGTAGCTGTTTAGTTGTCCTGTCCCCAAAGATGAACCAGTGAACCTGTCTGTTAGAGGACATCTACGATGACGTGGCGCCCACTCCTTCCACGCCGGCCTCACCCGAGGTGGGGGTTTGGGGGCAAAGGGGCTCCAAGGTTTTGGGGGGATTGTGTGGGGTTCCTAAACGCTAAAACCCTAAACGGCCCTAAACCCTATCATTGGCATCCTGGGCCCCTTTTGAAAGGGTAGAAGCCGGGAGCGTAGCATGATGACTCCTGACCTCGAAGATGGGACCCTTATCTTTGTTGAAGTACAACAAACGCGTGGTGTGTCTTTGCTATAACTACACCGAACACGTTAGCGCTGTAGCTATCCGACCGACAGAACCCACTTACAACAATGTATCCTTAACTTTGGAAGAGACCTCGTCTTGATTGTTTTGGTTGGTCTCGCGAGAGGTTGCGCCGGTGAATAAGATCGAGCTGAAGATCCCCATGCAGCCCAAGGAGGGGGCTTCTCAATCTACGGGCGACTTTAGGGACCCGGCTTGGAGGGTCAGTGGACTTAGTAAGTAGGTCAAAGGGATAGCCGTAGAGGTTTAGCTAGGCATCCTCTATAGTATTTCGTTGGCAGTTCCTCCTTAAAAAGGTCTAGCCGACTGCTGATGCTCAGCGGGATTTCGTGACTGGACCTCCAGAACAATCCTTATGTGGCACTTTGTCAACAATAGGGTCTTTTTTTTTGCTCCGCTGTTATACCGCGGGCCTTTTGCTGAGGGGGCCAGAGATTTTGACGGCTCCCCAGAAAACTTATTGCCGTTATGGTTCTCAGATGCCCTCCCCCGGCCAGTACGCAAACCCTGAACCCTGCCAAGCCCTCAACCCGTATATAACCCCCATATGGTAGTTTCCCCAAAAAGGGGTCCCCCAATTTAGACCCCACAAATATTATGATCCTTATTTGAGGAACCCCCAAAAAGGTAATCATAATATTGTGTAACCCCTATTCCTAAACCCTAAACCCTAAACCCTATATAACCACCTCAACTCCAAACCCTGGCTGAAGGCTCAGATCCCATCTCTGATGGCAAACGCCCACGCCCGGGGACGTAAAGCGCGGGAGAGCATGGTCCAGTCTGCTCCCATGCTTCCTGGGCAAATTCGGTTGAGAAGTTAGGGTATAGGCATCAGGGTTTAGGGTTTCGGCACGAATTGTTATGGTTTAGGGCCTCGGGTTTAGGTCAAAGAGAGAATACAACATAGCTTACCTCAGCTAAGCAGGGAATGATGGAAGGGAGACGAAAATGGAAGCTATTCCGTTATTGGGGTTCTAAATGTTACAATGGGAACCCATGCCTCCACTCTACTGACAACTAACAACGAGTAAGGAGCTCAAACGATCCCAGCCCTTATTGTAGTTAGTATTGGGATAGTAATCAAACGGCCTTGATGCAGAATCATGACGTATTGCACTTTGCCCTGGGTACTGCCTCTCTAAAAAGGATTGCCCATAGGATCTTTTTTTTGGAGTTTAATGGTATGTCTGTGTACGATGGGGGCCGAATACTCACCAAGATCATGGTCCTAGGTTCCTTGGCATTTGATATTTGAAATAGACCTCCACATGATATTGGTTAATTTGTGGGGGAGTTTTCCAACCTAGGGGCCCCTGAGGGATCGGAGATGGGATTTGGAAAGAGCAGAACGGCAGAATGTAAGTCTGAAAAAGCAGTTGGGGATTTCCCTAGTCTTGCCAGTCATGTTTCGCCGTGAAATGAGCTACAGCCTAAACTCCTTCAAGGGGGTTATAGAGGGGACTATTATAGGGCTTATCAAGGGGATACTAGGAGTTTAGACTATACTCCTTGGGACTTAGCTTGGACCTTAGACCTTTAACCCTTTGGGATTCCCTTATATACCTGCCTATTATAGGTACCTAAGAATTCACCCTTAACAGGGGTCCTGAGTGCCACGTAGTATAGCTCAGATGAAATTGAGATCCGTGATGTCTGGGCTGGTGTTGTCATGGGTCATCCCTGAAAAGACAAGGCTGCGGTGATGATCGCTTCCAACCCTAAACTCTAAACTCCTAAACCCCTAAACCCCTAAACCCCTAAGCCCCTAAACCCCTAAACCCCTAAAGCCCTACACCCTAAACCCCTAAACCCACAAGCCCATAAACCCCTAAAGCCTAAACCCAGCAGTGTCCTGCATGCGTAGAGCAGTTGCGGCTGTTCATTAGCAGCAAGTATGCTCACGCGCTAGGCCCAAGCGGGGTAAAGCTCCGATCTTCGCAAAGCGCACGAAACGCTGCCAGCGGTGGTTGGGTGAGGCATTCCTAGAAAAACTTGTACATAATAATTGAATAAGGGGATTTTGGCAACCCAAACCCCCCAAAATTAGGACCCTGTAACCATCAGATGATAGTCATGGGGTCCTAATTTTGGGGGTTGGGGTTGCTAAGGTGGCCATGGCATTTTTGCTTTTTGTAGAGCCAAGGCCATCCCTCCAATCTTCCCTTCCCCCTCATGGAACAAACCCTTCCACCCAGCAATATGTACTTCCAGTATCTGATGTTTTGCAGCACAGCATGGTGCACACTGCACTTGCTGCTAGGTGGACTTGAAACATGCAAGTCTTTGACCTTTATGCTGATTCTTGCTGTTGTTCCTTGGCAGTCCACGCTTCTTGAAGATTAGACCCTAAACCCTAATGAGCCACCAGCTGCTCTTTGGTTGCCCGCCCGGTTCCGCTGGGTGCTGACACACACATTGTCACAAGGCCAGTCCGATTGTGCAGGTGAAAGCTGGGGATACATGTGGGAGCTTGAAACTCATTCTCCAGGTATTTCCCCGTACAAAGAGGATCTCCCCTGCAGGGTCAGATGTTGTGTATTGCACCCCAAAGCAACTGGTGATATTCAGGCCTCTAGAGTAGTCCTAAGCAGGCTTAGCAAGCTGTGCAAGGCATGCACGCATTTTCTCAGCAGCCGAGGTTGCCTGCCATGTTCTCGCCGCACATTCCGGCGATGCATTTGGGATGAACACGGTTGAGGTTTAGGATTTAGAGTGCTATGGGTTAGGAGGACTCCCCACCCTGTAATAGTGGTATAGTAAGAATATAAGAGGACCCTAATATAATCCCTATTATCCCTTATAGTTTCTATTTCTGGGTGGGGGGTCCACCTAAGCTATGGGCTTCTCTCCAAGGGAATGAAGAAATGTGGCCCCACAGCCCGGCTCCACTCCACTGACTCAGATGGACCTGCGAATCGCTTGTGTAACACTCTCCATGACCCTTCATGCGGATGATCTGGGGGGTTTCATAGAACATGTGGGCATCTGTACGGATATATAGGACTGTATAGGTTTAGGTAGAGGGTTGAGGCTTTCTACCACGCCTCAAACTACCCGCATAATCCCCTCCTACAAGGACAGCAGTCTTTCTAGTGCTATTTTTGCGGTTCTATGTCTGAGGAGGCGAATACTAGAATCCCCCGATAACAGATATTCTGAAGATGATAGCCATGAATATTTGGTTTTCAGTAGCTGAGTGGGTACACTTTACGCGTCTAATAGGGGCCTAGACATTTTAGCAACTGGGGAAAGCCCAGGGGGCCGGGGTGAGGGCCAAGGAATTTTACCATTAGGTTTGGAGCTCACGCCTACGACCCGACAGCCCTAGACTGCCTGCAAGGTACGTGACCCGGTCCACGCCCCGCGCTCAGGAAGCTTTTCTGGTTCCTTACACTTCCAATTCCTTCTTAAAACCTTAAACCCTAAACCCCGAGCCCTAAATCTATAGTCCCCCTTAAGTAGATAGAATATGGGGTATATGGGGATCTTATTGTAATACATCCAAAGTCATATTCTATCTACTTAAGGGGAACTGTAAACCCTTTAAAAGGCATAGGGCTCAAGCTCTGCAAATGTTTTGTCGTCGTAGCATTTGCAAGACGTATTCCTAAAAGGTGGGGTCACAAGCCAAGCAAAATCTCTGCACCCAGCTCGCCGCGAAAGAAACTAAGCCCGGAAAAAACAGGCAGGGTTTAGGCTTTTAGCGTTTAGGGTTTAGGCTTTAAGGTCTTGAGTTTAGGGTGTAGAGCACCCTAAACCCTAAACCCTTGCAGTCTGAAGCTCCAATTCATCCTTGGAATTCACCAGAAAATGGGAAACCTTAGAGCCTTAAAGGTACTAGGGTTGATACGAAAAATCCTGCATGACCTTAACATACTATAGTACCAGTATTCCCAAGGTATAGTTTATTTAGGGTCTTGCAGGATGTTTTTAGTGTCCACCGTAGGGTTTAGGGTTTAATTAGGGTTTAGACCCAAGCTTTTACTCAAACATGGAGGACACAGCAAGCCTTCCAACGCTGAGACCAGACCCCCAAAGCCCAGCAGCATCCCAAGACCGCCAAAGCCATATGGCTGCGAGTAAAAGATCCGGCCTGCAACGTTTTCTTGGTTCCTATCTGTTAAGGAACTAAAGTTAAGTTACGATAAAAAGGGACCTGGTTACTACTGTATACCCATAATACGGCGACTAAAACTAAGTTCCTCAACAGCAGGCCTGTTTGAATTATGACAGAATAGCCTGGCTTGCGACAATCTTTCTGCGGCACAGCCGGGAGCGCCGACAACTCCCCATGTATACCCAGGGCCTGTAAAGAACCGCATTAAAAGATGCTAGGCTAAGAGCTAAGCTCTAAGCCTCTTTACCCTAGAGCATGAGCCCCAAATCCTGAACTCTCAACCCACTTCATCTAAGAAAGTCAGTTCAAACCTCCCTCACCAACTCCTATGGTAGCAAACGGCTAGATGATGCGGTAACAGAATCGCTTCAGAAAACATATCCCCCTTCTCAGCGCTGCACTTACTGGTTACTGGTTCTTAGAAGGGAATAAGGGAACATAATCCCCACATAACCCCTATACATATAAGGCATTCCCTTATTCCCTACCCTAAACCCTAAATCCTATACACAGCTGATCTCTCTCTCTCTCTCTCTCTATATATAGATCTAGATATAGTTCAGCAACCTACAGAATGTACTCAAGGTCCTGGAGACCAAGCGGTGAGTTGACGCTGACCATGTCTTCCTCTTCCCGGAGCTGCTCCACTCAGGATTCAATGGTCGCATGGTTTGGGGCTTAGGGTTTTAGGGTTGGGGTTCAGGGCTTAAGGGTTTAGGGCTCAGGGTTTGGGGTCTGGGGCTTGGGGGTTTAGGGTTGGCAGTTTAGGGCTTAGGGTGTGGCTTTGTTGAGGAGCGTAGCTGGGTCATGGGGCATTCGCAGGGGTGTATCCTATGGTGTTTGCACATGGAGTCATGGAGCCCATAGAGACGCCCTAAACAGACTAAGAGTTTATGGCCGGTTTGGGGTTTCGGGTGGTGTGTTGGATCTTAAATGGAACCAGGGTTAGATTGGGGTGGCCGGTGTCCAAGCTTCAACCCTTGTAGCGCTCCAGTTAGTGGCCGTTGGCGAACTTTGTTGGGTCGGAGTTAAAGATTTTGGCCTATGGAGCCCTACAACCTACACCCTAAATCCTATATAGGGTTTAAGGTTTAGGGTTTACCCCAAACCCTGAACCCTAAACCCTAAAAACCAGGGCATGCTTCGAGAGGGAATAAGTCAGAGACCTGCACTCTCATAGGGCTCAATGAGTCTGGGATAATCTGGGCTCTCCTAGAAATATGGGTTTTGGGTTATAGGGTATAGAGTTTAGGTAAACTCTCTTCAACCCTACACCTTCGGCTGGAAGGAGTTCTGCCGCAGAGTCTGTAAACCCTTATCCCTAAACCTCCTACACCCTACAACACCTTTAGCTGGGGATCCCTTGTACCTTTTGGGGTATGGAATTCCTTACTTACATTTATGTAATTAGAAAAGATATTTTGCTTCCAAGGGTAATGTAAGTTAAGTTGGAAGGAGTTCTTGAGCAGCAAGAGCAAGATGCAGCCGCTGGGAAGCGCATGGCGCGAGGGAGACGTAGGTCCGGATGGGGAGCCCGTCCGGACGCGGCTTGGCAGGTAAGAGCCCGGAGAGGGTGTATGCGGTTTTGAGTTTAGGGTTGAGGGTCATATTTTTTGAGGGGATACTATAGTCCCCAATATAGAGTAAGATTAATTATGTCCTCCTTTTGAGTATACAACTTTATAGAAGACCGCGGGTGGGTGTAAGGTGGGCTTGAAGTTGCGTGAGTGCTAGATTCTTTTGTGATGTCCAGACGACAAGGTTAAGCCATCGAGCAAGTTCAAGGCGCGTTCTTTCTCTGTTTGCACCGTTTTTTTCACTGGGCTGGGACGGGAATTGCAAAAGCCCTGCCAAATTTGCATGACCTTGATTTTTGGGCATTTCCTTGAATCCTGGATGGAATGGCACATCTCGCAGTTTGACTGGTCGAAGAGTCGCGCAATCCCGAACTAGACCCTGCACTAGAATTATAGGGTCCAGCGAAACCCTATTTATGCTTCCATACCCTGATATACGTTAAACACTCCCTCATAACTCCGTGAAAAGGTCCTAAACTCTAAGCCTCGAAGCTCCATGTCCGTTGGAGTAGCAACTGAGGAACCTTGACGACGGAGCGGCGTCTGGACCTGATTTTGTTTGTATGAAGTTTGGTTGTTTTTCAGGGTGGGAGTTTCCCGAAAATCGGGGTACCTTTTTCGGGGTCCCAGGGGTTTTCCCCTAAACCTTAAACCCCTAACCTTATCCCCTAGTGCTTTGGGAAACTGGACAATATCACCTAGAAGTGTGGGGTCATCGGGGCGACCTTTTTCTCAGCTTGGGAGCGGAAAGTAGTACCTATGAGTTTCTAACTTTGTGACTACTACTGCCCATACTACTTGTTGGGGTGCGTCAGACACGAACCTTTAATCCTGTATCAAGTTCGCAAGCCCAGCCACAACCAACCCGTAAGGGTTAAGGGGGCTTGGTAGGTGTACTTTTAGTCTGTCGCCCAGGTAGCAAGCCCAGTTATCTCCAGCATTAACTCAAGTCCCCACCAAAACTCCCAAGCGCAGACCTTCAACTCAGATAGCACACGCAATTATCCCGCTCATTAGTCCCCAGGTACAGTAGCCCCTTACGTACCGACAAGCCTCAGGAGTACATCCACGGCTGTGTGCCGAACTGGGGCCGCGAAAGGGTTGTGCGGTCTGTGTCAGCAGTGGAGCAGAAGCTGACATGGACACCCGAGCTGCAGTGAACGGTCTAGGGTTTAGGGTTTAGAGTTTAGTGTTGCAGGATTTTCCACCCTGACGGAGCAGGGGCAAGCACGTGGAGACCAAGTAGTGGAGTCCATCTGCCCACCCAAAAAGATTTAAAGATTTTTCCAATAACGCAGCTTAGATGCAAAAAGGTTTCAAGGTTAAGGCCTGTAGGATCAAGATGGATTAAGGTTGGATACTGTCCCCAAACCTAGAACTGTCCCCAGACTCTGGCACTGTTAGCAGAGTTATTCGACCATTATACGGTAGGGGCAGAGGAGAATCGAAGCGATGGGTCTTATTGTTTCTGTTTGGAAGTCAGCACGATCCCCTCATCATCCGTGTACATGTAGGTATACAACATGACACCCCAAGGACTTATTCTAAAGGGCCCCTTTTCGAAGCGCAGTAGCCCTCTTGAGCCACGATAGTCCACGGGTGCAGGCTTTTCGAGTTCTTCGCTTTGGGGGTTTGGGATTTGGGTTCGAATTTGAGGCACTTTCCTGCCAGCCGCCAACCTTCCAGAATGCTTCTAGTTTCCATCTGGGCCCCACAGCGGCTGACCCTGCGCCAAGGACCTGTCATTAAATCTTTGAAGATAGGTCCTTGAGCGTTTGTTAGTACCTGTATTAGAAATAGTAGTAGTTCATATTAGCACCCTTGCTTTTCATTCAAATTCGTGTGCGTTTTGGTTTTCACACTAGTATTCCTATTCATCCATAGTCATATTAGCGTTCCCACGGGCCTTCATATTCGTAACACTGGTCTTCAGACTAGTGTTCACTGATATTCGTTTGCGTATTTGTAAGCTCACCAAAGACGTGCATTCCGCCATATCCCTATTCATCTCCTATAAGCCCCTTTAAAGCGAGCTCTCTGAGACCCTAATTCCACCAAGGACCTTAAAACCTTAAACCCACCAACCCTAAACCCTGAAACCCTAAACCCTAAAGCCCTAAAGCCCCTAAACCAGAAAAAAACCCGCTAAGGACGTATTACCGCATGCGCGGCTTACGAATGGCTGGGCCGCAAGCTCCGCCCACCAGCAAGGCAGGGTGAAGTTGGGAGCTGAGGGCGTCCGAAGGGTACCTTGAAAAGGTTTGTAGGGTTTAGGGATGTAGGGAGTAGGGATTTAGGGATTTAGGCTTTAGGGATATAGGGTTTAGGATTAGGATTTATGGACTTAGGTTTCAGTATTTAGGGTTTAGGGTTTACAGGCCTTAAAAGTTAACAGGGTTTAGAGGGGACATAGATGGATGTCTAGGGACATTCGGGGTTCAGGTTTTCCAAAAACTAGGGGTCCTTAAAACGGGTTATGGCGGGGTCTCTTGAGGGAATTCCAAAACAGAAATGGTCCCTTCCTGGGCACCCATTTCACCCAGGGCCTTGTTTTAAACAATGATCCAAACGGGGAGCATGTTTTACAACCTTTCGTATGGGATTTTTCCTGCTGATCATCCGCAACTGCCTCTTGCTTCCCTGAGAAGGGACAACACCTGAGTACTTGCGGTGGCCTGTTTCTTAACATCCTACACCCCAAACACCCCCAATCGCTACACTTTTAGAGAAAAGGGTTCCCCTCATGAAGCTCAAATCATTCTTATCTTTAGGGCTCTAGGGACTCCAATAATGAGAGACCACCCCAAATTCTTGGAGACCCGATTTTTGGAAACCCTAAATCCTAACCCCGAAAGCCTAATCGCTAAACCTTAATCCCTAAACCCTAATCCCTACACCCTAAGCCCTAAATCCCAATCCCTAAACCCTAACCCTAATCCCTAAACGAGGGTGTAGGTATTTTTGAGGGATCCTGGAACGCAGGAACGTGCCCAGCGTTTCGACTTTTGGACCGTCCTTGGGCCGCCAAGTGAACGAGGGTAGTCCAGGGTTTAGGATCTAGGGTTTAGGGTTTAGGGTTTAGCTGACGCCCATACGTCGAAGCCTGAATAATCACCAACAGTCGAAAATGTTAAAACCCTAAATCCATAATGTTCCCTTAAACTCAAACGACATGCCCGTCTCTTAGAACCCTCTATACATCGAGGTTTTTCCCCAAGACTCTTATTCTACTTCGGTAACTAGAGTATATCATGCCCCAGAACCCCAGTGTAATCTTGTAGCCACGTTATACTATTCCCTCAAACCCTGTTCGGATTATTTAGCCCCGAACTCTAAGGATCTGCGTCCGCCCTTTCGGATCGAGGGCATGGAGCGAGATTTGGAGGACATCCGTGCATGTTGTTGAATACGAGGATATAAACTCAAATGGACGGCAAGGAAGACGTACAGAAGAATAAGAAGATGGAAGCTGAAATGGACGCTGGGGATATGTAGGGGGTTATGTAGGGAATTACATGAAGTTATAAGGGTTTTTCCCAACTTCCCAAATTGGGACCCTATGATCATAGGATTATGGACTTCTTATTGCAGGGTTGGGGTTGCAAAAATCCTCTCAGTATTGTTCTCTCGATTCTACACAGAGCTTGGGTTCGGGGGCTCTAACTTGCGGGGAGTTGCTTTCCAGCAGAGGCTCTGCAGGCTGGATGCTAAAAGGGAGTTCACACGGTTTAGGGTTGATGGAAAATGAAACCCCGCAAGCATAGCAAGTTCCCGCGGATTCCATGTTCCAAACTTGCGGACACTCCTGAAAAAGCCTGCCGAAACCCAACTAGTTGTCATAAGTCCTCATTTGGAGGTTGGTAAGCTGAATCTCCTATTGGGCAATTCAACAAAAGCACAACCTCACCTTAACTGGTGATTCCTGCACAAAACAATCCCAACTTGGCTCAATTTCAAATTTCGAATCCTGAAACTATTTTTGCTCCAGCCTGTCATTCTCAACCCTACACAGACCTTGGCCGAAAGGATAACGGGAGCCACCCGGATGGTCTCCTGTATCGGATCTGCTACACCTGCCCGCTCGACTACGTGACCGAAAGGACATAGAATGCGTTTGGATGCAGAGTGATGCTGTAGCGGCTACGGTCTACCGTGGAGAGCCTAAACACTAAGCCCTGAGATACTGGGTCAGGGCTAATGTTGCTGCTCCTGGCTAGCTCTTTGCACTTCTGGTCTGTTGTTTCCTGGCACCTTCTACACGATCCAGACATTGATCCCCCCGCTACCTTCTGACAACAGTATTGCCCTAAACCCTCAAAACCCCTAAACCCTAAACCCTCAAAACCCCTCAACCCTAAACCCTCAAAACCCCTAA
>CAJNIZ010045020.1:18297-31947 GCA_905231905.1 Symbiodinium pilosum
GGTTAAGGGGTTTAGGGTTTAAGGGTTTAGGGGTTTAGGAGTTTAGGTGTAACTTAGGTGGACCCCCCACCCTGTAGTAGTCACTATAAGGGATAATAAGGATTATGTTAGGGTCCTCTTATATTCCTCTTACATCACTATTACAGGGTGGGGGGGTCCTCCTAAAGAATATGAATAGGGCCTCTTAATGCTACGATCCAACCGTAATACCAAAAAGTTGACAAGTCCTTCATTCAGCCACTTTTGATTTGCGTCTTAGGGTTTAGGGTTTAGAGTTTAGGGGTTTGGTACGTTTTTATCATGTCGTCTTCTTGATGCTTCGTGTAGCAGCATGACTTGTGCAAGCCTAGCAGCAGCAGTGCTTGAACTCCCTTGACAACTTTCTTGGATTTCCGTCCCTGAGTTGATCCTTGGGCCCAAGAAAGCTGCATCACTTTAAGTATACTTCCAACCTTTGGTGATTCTAGCACCCACAAGCATGACAACTGAATTCCTAAGCCCTTTAGACTCCTGTCTTGCAGGACTTTCCACAGAACTCCAAGAACGTCTGCGTGCTCAGCTGGGGCGCGCCAACCCTAAAGTCGAAGAAATCCTTGACTCCTGGCCTGCATGTGGGGCTAAGGGGGCCTTTGGTCCGATCACCGTACAACGACCAGCTCACAGTACAGAGCGGACTGATCAAAGTACAACCGCAAGCACCACAGTACAAAGCACAGACAGTCCAACTGAAAAAGCTCATAGGCTGTAAATCCTCCATTCCAACTTTAACACTTTCTCCAAGGATATTCAAGGGACAGCGGTAGAGTGATTTCAGGAAACACGTGTTTTCCAATTTGACAGCCACGATTTTGGTACATTCGTTTGTTGGTTTTCGTGTGTAGGGTAGGCTTTGGGTATGGAGGTGGGTGGTTAGGGTAGGTTAGGGTAGGGTAGGGTGGGTGGTTAGGGTTAGTTAGGGTAGGTTCGGGTAGGTTGGGGTAGGGTAGGTCGGGTGGGTGCTTAGGGTTGGTTAGGGTAGGTTCGGGTAGGGTAGGGTAGGGTAAGGTGGGTGGTTAGGCTGGGTTAGGGTAGGTTGTGGGTGGTTGGTTAGGGTAGGGTAGGTTAGGGTGGGGTGGTTAGGGTTGGGTAGGGTGGGTGGTGAGGGTTGGTTAGGCTAAGTTGGGGTACGGCAGGTAGGGTGGGTGGTTCGGGTAGGTTAGGGTGGGGTAGGGTAGGGTTGGGTAGTAGGTTACTGGTTAGGGTTGGTCAGGGTAGGCTAGGGTAGGTTAGGGTAGGGTGGGTGGTTAGGGTAGGGTTGGGTAGGGTGGGTGGTGAGGGTTGGTTAGGCTAAGTTAGGGTACGGTAGGTAGGGTGGGTGGTTCGGGTAGGTTAGGGTGGGGTAGGGTAGGGTAGGGCAGGGTGGGGTTGGTTCGAGTAGGTCAGGGTAGGGTAGGGGGTTAGGGTTGGTCAGGGTCGGTTAGGGTAGGGTAGGTTGGTAGAGGTTGGTTAGGGTAGGTTAGGGTAGGGTGGTTGGTGTTATGGGTAGGTTAGGGTGGGGTAGGGTTGGCTCGAGTAGGTTAGGGTAGGGTAGGGTGGTGGGTTGTTAGGTTAGGGTAGTGTCGTCGGGGGTAGAGGGAGTAAGTGCCATGTGATTGTGGTTTGGGTAGGTTTGGGTAGGGGCTTGGTTTGGTAGGCTGGGTGGGTTGCGGGGGGTGGGTGGTCAGGGTGAGTGGTAGGTTAGGGTAGGGTAGGGTGGGGTGGTTACTGAGAGTTTTGGCAGGGATGCGGTGGTGGGGCAGGGCTGGGTGAGCGAAGAATTCTCAGGACCGCTGGCGGCTTCTGCCTGCAGTCCCTATTTGGGCTAGGCTTTGATAAGTTGTGGGGCATCTTTGTACTGCGATCAGCCCATTCTTTGTACTGCGATCTTTGTACTGTGAGCAGTCCAGTGGCTGGGCTAAGGGTAAAGGTCGATTTGAAGTAGCCTCTAAAGGGGTTATATAGGGATTGTATAGGGACAATGGAAAAGAACATGGAAACTACTATTTAGGGTGTAGGGTTTAGGAAGTTTAGGATCTAAGGTTTCCGGTGTATGGTTCAAGGGCTTAATGTTCGGGGTTTGAGTTTAAGGTTTAAGGTGCGTATCATTCCTCAACCCCCAAACCTTAGGCCCTACATCAAACACTGCTTACCCTCTTTATAGGGACCCCCTTCCCTAAATTCCTGGACCCTATGTAGCATCAGAGTGCCTAGGCGTCCGCGAGACCCAGTGACCGTCGACCCTAAAAGCTGGAGTCCCATCGCGTCGGAGCTTCAGAGCAGGCGCCAGGAACTTTGGGGCGTGTAAGATTTAGGGTTTAGTAAGCGTACCAAGAGAAAGAGTAGTAACAGTCATAGCAATTGTCATAATTAACAATGGTATTGCAGTCTTTCTCTCTCTTGTTGTCTGTCTGTCTCTCTCTCTCTCTCTCTCTGTTTCTCTTCCCCTTTTTTTGCGTGGTTGTCGTTCCTTTTGAGGTTAATAGAGTCCTGGTAAACCTTGTCCGCCCTACTCAAACCAGGTAACCGGGTCAAAAGCCCAATTAAGCCCTACATGCCTGGCTAAGGTGACAGGTGAACTGATGCTGCTGAACCACAGCCCCTGGGGTCCTGGGGAGGAACTAAAAAGTAGAGCCCCGAAGGTGGCGCTCTACAAGGAGGTTCTCGGTAATCAGAATTGTAATCATATTGTGGACTTGGGCATTTGAAATTGGATGATTTGTACAAATTTAAGTGTCCGATGATTCAGAATTATTCGGAACCTCAAAGTAGACCATACTATTCCATAGTTAGTTCATATGGACCCTTAAAGAGGGATCAACATTTCCGATTCCTCCACGCTAAACTTTGCCCTAAACCCTAAACCCCGTGTTCTCCTACCCTAGATCGGGTACTGCCCCCCTCAGTAACAGTTGGATAATAAATATAATCGGGCCATTTATAGCCCTTAATAGGACCCCTAATATAGACTATTACTGGGTGGGGGCAGTACCCAGCCTAGATCCTAAACCCTAAACCCTAAACCCTAACCCAGAGCCGTACACTTTTGGGAAGGTCCCAAAATCGTGGCCTCCACCAGTTTCAAGAGGCCCTGCAGCGCGCGAACGCGCCCCATGGCTGGAAGGCGTAGGGCTCAAAGTTGATCTTAACTTGGGGTAACCCAAGGTTTAGGAAAGGATTATTAGGGGCTATAATGGGGTTATATAAGGATAATGGAAGAACATGGAAACTATTATTTAGGGTTTAAAGGTTTTGGGCTTCAGGGCTTAGGATTTTGAATTTAGGGTTTAGGGTTTAGGATGGTTTAGGGCTTCAGGGTTTAGGATTTGGCGTGTAGGACTTAGGGTTTAGGATTTCGAGCTTAGGGTGTAAGGTTTGCGTAGGCGTATGGACTTTAGGGTATAGGGATTTGGTTTTTGGGTTAGAAGGCTAAAAGTTGATCTACCGTGGATGGACAAAATCTAGCCACACCTATGGGACCACACAAAAAAACATTTCAATTCCTCGGGGAAAAAGGTGGTGCAAGAAGCCCTAGCATTCCCGCGCGTGAGGTCCCTGTATTCATTTCATGCCTGCCTCTTGCTTCCCACTGGTTTGAGGGGGCATGGTTTATTGGGTTTGGGCTTAGTTGCTGGGTAGATAAACTTGGACCTGACATATTCCCATTAATCAGATATCTTTGTATACACCTTATCTATAGATATATCCCTACATACATTTTTCAGTCTTAAGCCTCTTGGGTTCATTTAACCCTTGTGTATGTGAAATGTTGCCGTTCTGAGGCCAGGGTGTCGGCAGCTTCAGGGTGTGGGCAGAAGGCTTCAGGATTTTAGCATTCAGGGCAAATCTTCAACCTCCCAGCCCAAGACACCCTCAATTTCCTGAAGCTCCCTATCACAAACCTCCGAAATCTTACAGACCCAGAAGCCCTAACCTGCTTGTGTTTCCTGATGTCTTCAGGTTTGCATTCTTCCGATGTCCTAGAGCAGAAGCCGGCTTTCAAATAGCTGGGGGGCTGGGATGTTGCCGTGCCGAAGCCTTAAACCCTGAACCCTAAACCCCCGATCCGACAGGCCTACAACATTTTGCCCTAAACACCAAAACTCTGCACCTGGAAGCCTAAAACCTCCCAAACCCCTAAGTCCCTAAACCGACCCTACATACCCCCGGTTACCCAAAAAAGTTCCCCAGTTTTTGGAGAAAGCTGCGTCCAACGTGAGTGCCTCCAAGGAAGATGTCAGCGGCCCCTAAAAAGACGAGGCCCCCAGCCAGATGATCCATAATCTAAACTCCGTAAGTAAGGGTTTTGGGTTTAGGGGGTATTATAGGGGATTCTATAGTGGAGTTTTTTGGGGCTTACTAAGGGAGATATTAGGAGTTTAGACGGCAGCTCAGATGATCTTGTAGGAAAGGGATTACATCTGCTTAGATAAGAATTACAAAGGAATTACGTAGGGGTTGCGCAGGTGTTGCGTAGGGGTTTCATTGACGTTCTGTTGGGGCCGTGGGGTTTCAGGCATTGTATAGGTCTATGTAGCAGGTATGTTGAGCTTTAGTTTAGGTATAAGTAGGGATATTGCAGGAGTGGTTTAGGGTTGATTTACCACAGGTGCTTGGCAACCCTAGGGTTAAGTTTAGGGTTAGAGTTCTGTGAAGTTTCCGGTTGTAGGTTGAGGGTCAAAGGCTTTGGGGAATTGCATGGCTTTGAGGAGGCGATCGCGTTTGAGACATTGCTTGAGCTGGCGCAGGAATGGATCCTGTTGTTGACCCGTTCCGTACTAACCGCTGCTCAAGACAATGCCCAATTAGACCAGTTGCTTACGCAAGACGCTGCTCGATTTCTGGCAGTGGCATCATGCTCTCAGGATTCGGCTTGCTTCAAAGGCTTACAATTCCCTCTGAGACTTGAACTCCCACATGCGACCTAGATACCGTTTGGTCCTTCGAGCTCTTGGAGGCCTGAAACATGAAAATTTGGCCCACCCTACTTGACCAGGAGGAAAATCCCAATCCTACTCACGCGTCTGATAGGGTTTAGGGTCTGAGCCCGGGGTGGGGTCTGAATTGATGCCATGTCGTCTTCCCACGACAGGGAGCTGATCATCCAAAAGTAATGTGGGTGGTTGTCAAAATTATGGTCCCTTTCTGGATCCCTATTATAATACGGCACCTAATATTTAGGGTACCCCAAAAAGGGACCATAATTTTGACAACCACCCATGTAGAAGCCTGATAGATTGTCCAATAGTCTTCCCTAACAACACTTTCACACTTTAAGTAGACTGTGCCCAACAACCTTTTCGACGTACCTAAGTTTCCACCACGATTCCCCTCAACCCCTAGTTTTATTTCCAACCCAGATTCAATTTAGCTTTGGAATCTTTCATGCTCAAAGCTATTTGCCTATTTCGGTGCAGTGCTTCAAAACGGGAAGCCCCAGCACCGACAAAGGTATCTCTAACAGGAGAGATGATACTCTTGGTGCTGTAATCCTCCACGTGCGACCATGAACGAATAGTGGTCAAAGTGCTAATGTGGATGGCAAAGCTTGTAAGTGCAAGGGAATATGCAAGCATCGTTGCTTCTTGACGTCCAACAGTGTAGGGGGCGCGAGGGGGGAACTCTCACAAACGAACTCAGCGGGTAGGTTCCCAACCCTAAGCCCTAAACCCTCCCTATAACCCTTAAACTAACATGACCGGGCCTAGAACAATCTGAGCATACGACATCTAGCCGAGCCACTGCCGCTATGGCCTTCACGGCAATGTTAAGTAAGGGTGGATGGACACTGGGCTTCTCATAGTAATCCAGCACATTTGACACAAGACTTTAAACAAAAAAATACATGCTGCTGTTCCATGTGGTGGTGTCTGAAGGGTTTGGTATACCACCCTGATCTAACCCCAGTGTAAACCCTCTACGTAATCTTGAAAGAACCACCCTAAACTCTCGAGATCTCAAGATACCCAGGCACTGGCAGAAAGCACTTCTTAGCCCATCCGCAACGCTGGCCGACTTTGTGAAGGCACCTCCCTCCAAGAGTTAACCTCCCCAGGTTAGGGTTTAGGGGCCACCCCGACAACAAATGCTCCCCACATCTCCCCACGTTATGAATGGTAGCATATTGGGGCTACCCATTACGACACAAAAAGCACGTCCATGATTTGGGGAGGAGAGTACACTGAACCCGGAAGAGTGAATGTAGGGACAACTACAATGGCTTGGTAGTGAGATTCTGAAAGGACTCCCTGGCTGGTGCGTAGTAGTCTGGGTTTAGCGTTTAGGGATTCGGGTTTAGGGATTAGGGTTTAGGGATGAGGGTTTAGGGTTTAGAGATGAGGGTTTAGGGTTTAGGTTTAGGGGAAAAGAAACGGAAACTGCCACGTGAGTTCGGAGTTTAATTCGTAGGGCATGGTGAAGAAATTGAAAATTCTCCGTATTAGCCAGGGCATTCGGGATGGTGGAATGCGTAATGCCAATGTTGGCCATAAGAGAGGATTGTAAGAACGGAAGCATTGCTTTAAGGATCCATTTCCTGATTCCCGACTAAGCACCGAGCAGTAGACACTGAACCCTAGATATGCCCTAAAAACGGAGCGTGTCTCCGCATGAGAGGCGCCCAACATACCCTAACATAGGCCCCCTTTATTGTTTGACAGAATGTCTTGGAGCGGTCCCGCTCGACCCAGGTTTTGCGAAAGGATGCGCATGTTTTCTGGAAATTCGCAGCCTCGAAATTGAAGGGGTTGGGCTTTGGGGTAAGAGGATTTAGGGCCTTGGTGGAAGCTTCTTCTGATTTTGCCCAGATGCAAACAAAAGGGTTAGGACCCTAAACCCTAAACCCTAAACCGGGTTCCTGGGGGCAGGAGCATTCCTCGGAATTAGAGTCCTGATGCCTTCCGAAAAACAAAGCCATCCTTTAAAAGAGGGATTTGAAGAGGGGAGTTCCACTCGACTCTAACTTGCAGCTAGTATCAACCACATCCAAAAATCTTACAATTATGCACCATGGATATAGTCAACTTTCATCTCCAGGTACATGCTTGTTCTCCCTAAACCCTAAACCTTAAACCCTAAACCTTAAGGCGATACGCAACTGTAAAGGCCGCTGTTTCCGCCCAACGCAGTTAAGGGTTTAGGGCCCCCTGACAACGTGAGACAGTTCTTCTTGCCCCCCAGAAATGTGTTAATCTTACTTTCAAGAAATTGCCCAAATTTCCGCGAAATATGGTACCCTTAAGTGTCTTTTAAAAAGAAGTAATCCCTCCCCTTAACAGCGAAAGGCCCAACCGCCAAATGAGTAGTATTTTATTTGGGGATACTACGGTACCCAATATAGAATTAGAATATATCCTCCTTTTGGGGTATAGTATTTTACATAAGGAACATAATCTTACTAGGCTCAACCACCAAAAAAAATGCTACTCAAATGATAGATGTCCCGCCTGTCAGATCACGGCGCTATTTTGGGGGCCTCGAGAATCTGGATTCTTCTATACTACATCCCCAGTTTCGTTTAAGGCCTTAAGTAGATAGAATATGGCTTTGGGTATATGATAATAAGATCCCCATATACCGCATATTCTATCTACTTAAGGGGGACTATAATCAGGGCTAACCAAGATTACTTAAGGTGGAACTAGAGGGGGGGAATAAAGGGGAGCAGGGCGTGATGGTATGGAGAATCCACAAAAAACCTTAAGCCCTAAATCCTAAACCCTAAATCCTAAACCCTGAGCCTTAAACTCCAAGCCTTAAGCCCTAAATCCTGAGCCCTAAAAACTAAACCCCCAAAACCTGAAACCCTAAACCCCAACCCCCGAAGCCTGAAACCCATGGATGAGGCAGAGCAGATGCAGGTGAAGATGGGCGCGGAGGAAGGTCCCCAGAGAATGCGGGATATGAGGACAGTGCTGGGGCATCAGAAGGTTGGCGGTTGAAACCCCAATGGCTCAGGGTTCAGGGTTTAAGATTTCGGGTTTAGCGTGTAAGATTTAGGGTTTGGGCTTCATACAATAGTCTATCACTTGGTTTAATTCGTGTTGGTTTCAATGAATGCACGGGCGGAACTTCGAAACCCAGCCTGCAAGCCCAGCATCTTCAAGGACCGTATAGTATAGTATAGTATAGTATAGTACAGTATTTTATAATATGTTACAGTATAGTGTCATATAGTATAGTACAGTATTGTACCTGTACATACTGGGGCCTTTCTTTTTTCTTGGCGAGGGGTTGGGATCATCATCAGAGGACGGGTTACTTTGGTTTGCAGCTTCAGGATTCGAGTGCTCAAGGTTTGTAAAACCTAAGCCCTAGACCCTAAACCCTGAGCCTCATATCTGAAAGTTTCCTGACATTAATGTTCAGCTTCTCCTATCTAGAACGTTAACTTCCTGCTGACGTGATAATTTCTACTGGGGTTCCAGGGAACGGAGAACCTGGAAGGTTAGAGTTCGGGAGTTTGGGACTTGGCAAGTCAGTTCATGGTGAGGATAGCTGGGGTTACGATATGGCCATAAGGCTTATGCGGGCTCAAAATACACCTGGGACTGTGAAGTCCCCTGGCCCTCCAAAACCAGAACCTTCAACCCACCTACCACTATGGGCTATTAGACCTTTAGGTTGCCTTAATCTATCCTTAATAGGGTCCTAATAGGGAATTTTAAGGTCTAATAGCCCATGGTGGTATGGAGGCCCCAGACCCCAAGAGGCATGTGAGCAGGTCTGGGAGTCCCTGAAGATAATCCTTGTTTGGGTCCTAGGGCATCTGGAGTCCAGGCCCTAAACCCTGAACCCTAAAAGCCCAGATCTCCTGAAATCCAGGTCCCTAAAGCTTGGACCAAGATAACTGCACAAAGTTTGAAGGGTCTAGGGTTTAGGGCAAGAACCCTCTGACCTGCAGGTACAAACCTTTAAGTACACTCACCCCCAACTGACGTAGAGGCTCAAAGAGGCCCCTACAAAGATGACCATCCTGTATTGTCCTTAGGAATTATTTTCAATGTATATTGCAGTAAAACCCTAAAGAAAAACCAAAAATAGATTGTATTCTAGGTCTAAGGAGACTACAGGAAAATGGACCATATCAGCTTCCATGCTTGGTTTGGAGAGGGCGCCTTCAGAGTTCAAAGCCTCTAGGTTTCTGACCCGTAGAATCCCCGTAAACCCTAAACCTTTGAATCCAAAATCCCTGAAACCCCAAACCCCGAGCAGAGAGACGTCCTGCGAGGATTCGAACTGCGACTCTTCGGCACTAGCAGCTTCAACTTCCTGGGGCTTGGTAGGGAATAAGGGAATGTATCATATGGGGTATCCCCATATTCACTACCAACCACCAGTAAGTCAGTGTTCATTTGAGGCTTGAGTTGGCACGAAATCCCTCACCCAAAATTCAGCTGAGGCTTGCGCGGGCTTCCTAGACATTGAGGGCTGAGACGCGAACGTGATGAAGGGCCTTACTGGGAGCCTAGTTGGATGATTTTTGACAACTGTTGATTTTCTCACGCAGCCTTTGTTGATGATACTCCCAAGCCCAAGCCCTAAACCCTAACATACAACTTACCAGATACTAGATCATCCTATGAAGTGTGAAATGCGAAATGGAACCTAAGCGGACTGTAGCAATTAAGGCGCGACGGCCCTTCTTGTTGGTCAAGGGTGTAGGGTGCAGGGTTTAGAGTTTGAGGGTTTGATAAAACATGAGCAATCGTTGAATTTGGGTGCATCTGTGCATACATCGAGCGACGTTCATCAGGGATAGGATTGCAGTCCCCCTTAAGTAGATGGAATATGGAATTCCCCCATAACTTCTAGAATCACCATCTGACGCCGTTCTGGCGAGGATCTTTGCATGTTCTGCTTCTGTGGCGCTGGGTTTCTGCCCAAGGCATGACCCCCCAGCCCAGTGCTGTGTTTTCTCAAGCAGGCCATTTGTAAATTATCTGTTCCCCCTAGCATTCAGCACCCCAGCTATTCCCCTTAGTAGCCCAAATGTGCGGACATCTTTCATGTTGGGCGTATGGGCGATTGATGTTGGGAGAGGTGATTCTTGGTAGCATCAACAGGCCAAGAAAGAAATTAGATTTCCGACGGCTGTTTACGCAAGCCTTCCATTCGGCGGCGGGAGACGAAGATCTTTTTGTACGGTTATCAGACCCCCACCGCCTTTGAGTCTGTGACTGCCGCCGAGAGGCCCTTTGACAGGCTACATAGCCTAAAGTGTTCACCTAAAGGGCTCCATTCTGCCTTTACCACCCCCCAACAGACATGAATATATGAACTCGTAGGCTGACAGGCCCACTAAAGCTGCTATAAATCTTGGCCAGAATCCGCGAGACGTCCACAACTCGAGAGAATAAGCTCCTGAACTTTTGATGAAGAGCAGAGGTTTGATCTGAAGTGTTAGATGCTTGAAGCGGTTTGGGGTCAGCCTTTTGCAGGACCTAGAAGCCAGAAGTAAGGGAGAGGTGTTTGCCGGCACTAGGGCCAACTCAGAGGCGATGTTTTACTTTTTGTTTTCTCTCGGCTTTCGTTTCCTTCATGTCAAATGTAGTCCCCAATGGATGGTCTAGTCCTTCGTATACTGATTGAAAAGTCGCGCCTAATTTTTGGAAACACCCACCTTTTGGCTTCAAGTGCAAAATATTTCATGGCGACCTGCTTTGGAAGACCACCTCCAATTCATGCAGGGACGTGATGTCCTGCAGTTGCCACTTCTGTCCCCGCCCCCCAGTCGGGTGAGATGGCTTTCGCTAGATTCAGAGTTTGGTCCCCAATTGAGATCAGGGATTGAAATTGTGGCTTCAGGAGCCCAGGATCAGACACACATTGCTCATGTGGAATTTCAAGCCTGCGCTGCTGCTGCAGCAGTCCACATGTTTCTCCCTCTTGATGTAGACTCTTCAGAAAGCATTCCCATACCCTAAACTGTTTGGAAAGTCTGCGGATGTGGACTGGGACAGGATAAAGGCCCCGCATGGATAACAGAGAAACAGAAAGACATCTCTCTCCTCGGCAGCTGCCTATGCCGACAGCGCACACGCACGCCCCAGTCGGCTGACCTTGATGTTGGGCAGCAGGAAGTTTGAAAAAAAAGTCGGGCCCAGGGAAGTTCGTTGACGAGCGCCCGCAGAAAGAGCTGGTTCAGATGGTTCAGATGTCGGGCTCAACGGCTTAACTTGGACAGGCTCGCCCCCCGGACAACCCTAAACCCTAGACGGGGTTCAGAGTCTTGGGTGAGCAGTTGCGTGCAGCATCTTCAGTAATCCCCGCGACCCCTGAGCCTGAAGATCCCCGACCTTTTTCCATAGATGGGAGGAGTGGATTCCAATAGTAGCCCGCCCAATCCTCGGATAGTAGGTTTAACGTTCTTTTGCAGTTCTTCATGCCCTACTTCCAGCCAGCACACCCGCAGCTTGCGCTCCAAGACCCGGCACTTTTCAAAAGACGAGCAAATCACTGCAGCAAGGGGATGCAGCTACATCCACCCTCCAACCCCTGCTAGCCATGATGCCCATTTCTGCGTATCCTCTGTATTACTCTTTGCGAAGCACCCTCCGTGTCTAAGCAGGAGAACCCTTGAAAACCTTGAACCCTAAACCCTTTACCTCAGACATTAAGACACTCAGACCCTAAACTTTCAACCCTGAAACCGTACACTTCAACAACTTTAAACCTCACACCCCTAGAGCCCCACACTTTAAACTTTGGAGCTGTGCCATGACTTTCCGCCTACCTTACTGGTCGCTGTCGCTTCTGTGGTTGGCGCTGGCGCTGGCGCAGAACGACTCCTTCCTGGCTAATGCGGTTGTAGGGTTCCAGGCCATCAAGGGATGTAGATTGTATAGAGGTATTTAGGGTTGCGGGATTCGGCGTGTGTGTATATATATAGATATGACACTGCGTGTCTATAGTATATCAATGACTTCTATATAACGAGATGTGTATGTATATGCAAATGGGTACATGACATAGGGATCCATAGGGCTCAGGGCTTATTTCCAAAGACTACCGGCACCTTCTTGCTTGGAAGGCGCTATAGTAGCAACGCAGGTATGTTGCTTTATGTTAGGGACCCTAAGGCGTACCAGATGTGCTATACTCATGTAAACCCTCCTCCCCTCATTAGGCGTTATAGTAGGGATCCTAATAATTACTAAGGTCCTGAAAACAAGGGGTTTTACTAGGGCTCCTAAGAATAAAGGTCCATAAAAGGAGGGGCGTATGAATCACGGGTCTACATTACCCTAGGCTTCCTGAAGTCTAGGCATATAGGAGCAGCATTCAGCATACTTCAGGGGCATACTCCGACATGAAGTCAAGGGCTGCGTCACTGTTTTTCAAGGATCCTCTTGAGGTCCCTTGAAGGAAAAGGGTTCTAAAGAGAATCCCAAAGAGGGAACCCCAAGAAGATAGTAGGAATACCTGGTAGCTATATTCCTATTTCATTCCTGCTATATTCTTGGGGTTTCCCTGTTGGGGGTTCCCAGTAAAGTCCCTCTAGTAAGGTAAAGGAGGCTGGGTCGGAGTCCTGAGGAGGACAGTTGGTTGATTGAATCTGAGGCTCAAGCAGGTTTAGGGTTTAGGGCGTCTTGTGGTGAAGTTGAGAGGTCCGTTGTTCATGGTGTCTATGGTACTACTCAGGGCTTGTATTGGCTGAAAGACTAAACCCTAAACCTCGTTCATCTGACAGGGCTTACATAGTGTTTGAGTTACCGGTTTCGATTCAAAGCTTAGGGTGGTAGGCTGCAAGGGCTTGGGCTCCGGCTTTCCTTGACTTCCGTGATTTATCCAAAGCCCTCAGCCCTTAAAGCCTAATTCAACAATAAATCCCTGAACCCTGAATCCTCTACAGATTTTCCCCTACGATCCCTTATTCCTTGGTAACCCCTACGTAGTTTCTCTGACGGCCCTTAAGGCCTAACCACTTAAGCCCCTAAACCTCAAGTCCTAAGCGCTGGACCCTAAGCCCCAAACCAAAAAACCCCCTAACCCTTGGCTCTAAACCCTATGCCCTCAACCCTTAGCTCTAAACCCTTAGCCCTAAACCCTAAGCCCCAATCCCTACGTAACCCCTATGTGGCCAGGGTTGTTTGAGCCTAGGACTCCAATGGTAGCGACTTCGAGAATGCGCCGTTCAATTACACGAGTCCTGGGTACATTCTTACTGGACTTGGGGTTTAGGGGCGTAGGGTTTGAGGGCTTGGGGTTTAGGGATTGGGATTTTGTGCTTTGGGGATCAAGGATTGATGGTCTAGGGATTTAGGGTTTAGGTTTGGGGGTCTGGTTTCAGTGCGTGGGGATAAGTCAGGGAATAGGGCTTCAGGGTTGCCGCTTACCAGCTTGAACTGGGAACTAGTACAAGGGTTACAGGGCTTTCGTATTCACTGGCTTTTTCTGACCATTGCGTATACGGCAATGTGTTGTGAAATTAGGGGCCGTTAAATAGCCTCAAATGTGGCTGGCAGGAGCCATACTATAGGGCATAGAGTTTTGGGTTGACAGTTTGGGGGTTGAGGGTCTGTGTATGGACTCTTCAGGACTCGGATTATACAAGTATCCTCGTCGTGTCTTCATGTTGACGCCCTCTATCATGCTTCAAAGTTGCTTGAGGCACACACAGTCCATGCGACCACT
>CAJNIZ010045020.1:33440-46874 GCA_905231905.1 Symbiodinium pilosum
TTCAGGATGTAGGGTGTAGGGTCCAGTGTTCAGAGCGCTTAGAGGTTAAGGATACAGGGTTCAGGGTTTGGCGCCCAGAGCATTGGGTTTCGAGCGTGTAGGATGTGTATATATATATATGTCTACATATTTGCACACACATGTAGAGGCTTTGGGGCTTAGGATTTAGGGTCAGGGCTTAGCTTTTCGGATTTGGGTTCAGGGTCTAGAGCTTTTCGGATTTGCGCTCAGGGTTCAGGGGTAATTTCAAGAAGTCTTCGATTGTTTGGAGAACCCTATGTTTATTCATTCGCCCCTCCCTAGACGTCAGGTTCCTTAAGCATAGCAAGTGCCAGTATGTAAGCTTCCCCAGTTTGGGAGCAATTGTCACAGCCCCTAAACTAGCCCTGAGCCGTAGTCCCTAAGAGCCAAGGACAGCTCCCAATCTTGCACTCCTCAAACGCTGTGGCACGCAGTGGAGTCTTTGTGCTCAGGAACTGCCTGCGACCCCAACTTCCTACGGTTTAGTAGTAATTACTCACATCAGTAAGGAAACGCCCATGAAAATGGGGTCTAGGGTTCCTGTAAACACTTGTCTAACCCTAAACCGTACTTTCCATTTTCTTTTCCATTATCCCTATCTAGCCTTGCATTGTACCCGCATTCCCATATTCCTTACCCACCCTAAACCCTAACCCTGCTCTGTGTGGCAGGTCCTCGGCCTACGCGGAGTGGCGCACCAGCGTGGCGCCCGAGCGACAGCGATTCTCGAAGCTGGGTGTTCCCTGCCTTAGGGTTTTTTGGGGGCTTCAAGGTTAAGGATTTTAGGCTTTAGGGTCTGGGCATGTAGGGTTCGGGGGTTTATGGGGATCATATTGAGGTATTGGGTTATATATAGGTTTTTAGGGGTTTTCATAGGGTCGAGAGGTGTAGGATGTTGGATTCAGGTTTCAGGGTTTAGGGTTTGCTGGTTTAAGTCCGATAGGTCCTTGGATTCTCACAACCGCCAGACTCTTCTTACATGTATGTTGTTCCCTGCCTTGCACCGTATATCTCTATCCCCTACAAGGTGTCGGCTTCGGGGTTTGGGTTGTTTCCGGGTATGGGTTACGTCTTTAGGTTTCGGGAGAATGAAAAATCACATTGAAAGGATGTCGAGCATCGAGAAGAATATGGAAGCTGGAGACATATACATGTATACACATGTTTTGTTAGCAGGATACTAATAATTAGTGCTATAAGAAGAGGATTTTGTCAATCCCAGCCCTCAGGATTGGGACCTTGCTATAGTTACTTGATGGTTAATGGGGTCCCAATTTTGAGAATTTAGGGTTACCAAATTTCGCTTTGGCTTTGAGGTTACAGCACCCCAAACCCTAAATCGCTTTCATGTTCCTGTCCATTCTCCCAAACCTTACACCCTAAACCCTAACCCCAGCCCACTACAGTCACTAAGGCCTCTGGTCCCCCAACTTTTGCTGGACGGCGTCTGGCCGTGTCTCTAGCGCGGGGCCTGGGCTGCTGCTGGGCATCCACTCGGGTGTAGTAGAATGTTCGGTTTAGGGTTGAGGGGCTTGGGTTTTGAGCGCAGAGTCTAAGGCTTTAGGGATGGATCTTCCCGGTTTTTTGGAGGATTTCGGGAAAGAATCTTCCTCGAACAAATCTTGGCGCAGGTCAAGACGTGAAATGGAAGGGCCATGCAGTTCGCAACGCTTGGGGTTCCCACAGCCGTCTCACCCTTCAACCTAGACCCTCCAACCTTCTGTTTGTTGGGAGGATCCTATAGGATCCTTACTAAACAGGATGGCCAACCTAGATGTTCACTAATGCCTTCATGCAAATATCAACCACCCCATCCCCAAGACAGACACACCTAACATTAAATGTCTCTCCCCATAAGAGACCTTGTAATTTTGGGGACATGTTTTACACAAGGGTGGGGTGGTGAGGGGGTGTGTTTCATATCAGTATGTTTTGACTAAATACGTTGCGTCGCAGTATGATCTTAGCCCTGAATGAGGCAACATGTGCCAACAGCTGCTCAACGTGCTTTGGGACCGCCTCCCCAGACCGTCGGCAACCAACATTGCGGCGTCATGGTCGCTAAGTGGGGGTGGGTGGGGTTTCATGACGGATACTGTGTGAGGTGAGTTATGTACATATGAAAAATACAAAAAACATCATATGTACATGTGGGTATAGACAAGTTTATGCTTTAAAGTCAGCCTCAGGTTTACTTCTGCTTGTCGCTTCTACAGCATGCTTTATGAGATCTTCAAGGAATTTAAAGAGGGCTCAAAAGGTGAAATAAAGGAAGCTGGGGTATAGGAAGCAAGCCCTGGCATGATAGAGTCTACTCTAGGGATCCTTTCAAGCACCCACCTTTTGAGCCCGCTGAATTGTGTTTCTACTTGCCTTCCCGGAGGCACGGCGATCAGATGGGAGTGCACAGCATAATGCCCTCGATTGGGTTTAGTGTCAAGGTTAGGCACAGAGTGGCTAAGACCTGAGCTGGTTTTCAGTGGATCATGCGCATGAATAACGGAAAAGAAAATGGCAAAGAGAAGGGAAACTACGCGAACTGCATCACAATGGCTCACAACCGCGGAAGGTCTGAGCAAGTTAAACCCTATACCCTAAAATCTCTCATCCCAATCCCCCAAAAATGCCTAGTCCCAGGCTCCATGTTGGAGGTGTGGCACAGGAAGTGCTGCAAAACGAGCACCTGAGTGACCCTTAGCCATGCCCTATAACAGTTTGACACAATACAATTACTACCTCCTGAAGTGGGGGGTAGGGAGGTTCATTCCAGGAGCATGAGGTCTCAAGCCTAAAACTCGTCAGGAACCAGTCCTCAGGTGCCAAGCCCCCCACCGCAAAAGGGTTTAGGATTAGGTCATATAGGGACAAGGGAAAACACAATGGAAACTACCATCTAGGGTTTAGGGTTATATTGGGGTTAGGGACCATGGAAAAGAAAATGGAAACTACCATTGAAGGGGCTTAGGGTTCAACTCACACCCCACTGCAAGTGCTGAACAGCTCAGGCGGTTCTAGACAGAGGTTGCCCTGCCATAGTGAAAGACTTCCTCGTCAAGGACATCATTTTGGCACTTTCCATAGACCGGGGCATTCTACGTCCGTCCGAGCATACGATGACCCTTTTTTCCAGGGAATCCCTGCGGGGGCCCCCTAATCGTTGGAAACCCCGGTAGTTCAAGATCGAGTCTTTTGGAGTGAGGTTGAAGTGTCGTTATTGTACGGGTGCGGCTGGTGTAGGTTTTGGGGGGGCAAGTTACCCTCCCAGCTAGCAGGGAACTCCGAGGGTTCCATGTTAGTTTGCTGCGCGCTCAGGACCTCCGAATCACCTCTGAAATTAACCTTCTTGAGTTTATTCCTAGGGCTACCATCGGAATCGCTTGCCCATCTAGCATTCCAGCCTGTCGCCAAGTAGTCCAATGAAAGAATCGGCTGCTGAGAACACATAGTGCAAGCGGCATGGGGCTTTTGCTTGTTAGCAACATGGAACGGTCCTGTCGTTGCTCACGCACCGTCTGAGAATTAGGCGCCAGAAAAATCAAGCTGATGTTTAAATTTTCATCAATCTCTGCAACCCGTTTGATCCCCACCAGCTGAAACCCTTGACTTATAGTCACTAGAGTCCACGTTGAAAGGAGGTGGGCACCCAAAAGACAAATGTACAAGCCTGATACTGACGCTTTCCCGTATAGCCCTTGAATAATGTGATAGGTTTAGGGGTTGAGGGTTTAGGGACGCCCCCGACCCTAAAGTGATCATTTTGTCGCTGCAACATTCCAGTTCTTGTCTCTGGCATTGACAGTAATGCCTCCTGAGCGCAGGCTACTACATTGTGATTCTGAAGTTAGGAACTTGAGGTCAGGCCCCAACACGTTGACGCCTTCGTAGTTGGAAAGCTTGAGGACATCTATTCAGGATTTGCAGATTACAGCAATTCACGCCTACATTTCTAACCAACAAGAGGCAGGTGAATAGGAGCTCCCCTACCCCTTTTCCTTGCCATCCACATACTGACAAACATGCTAAGCCTACTAAGCCTTACAGAATCCTGGGCACACTCCATAGTGAGAAGGGCTGGGGGCACAGCAGCCTAAATTGCGGGGGTATGACTCCTTGAACTTTGGTAATACCCCCAAACAGTTGGAAAATATTTAGCCACTTCCCCCATTTAATGCTAAGGGGCGGGGGTTTAATATCAGGGGAAGGGATTAAGATTTAGTACATGACCCCTTAATATAAACTGTCACAGGGTGGGGGCAGTGCCCAACCTTAAACCCTATTCCTTGGAAGTTTACCATGCCTGCGGCCAAACCCCACGTTGGAATCCCCAGAGCCGAAACCCTAAGCCGTAATTCTGAAGCTCTTCAAGGGGTTCCCATAAATGGGAGGACCCAAAACAGACCCAGGCTTAGGATCCAGGATTTAGGGTGGTTTAGGGTAAAAGAAACACCTACATCTTAAACCCTAAACCTATATGCCCCGTTTCCATGTCATCTCCCATGCTTCTGCATTTGGTTCTCCATTGCCGAGGTCTCTATATATACAGATATCATATACACATACTTAAAGAACATTGCAACAGTAAACCCTAACCCCTTAAACCCTGAGCACTAAATCCCGAGCCCTCAACCCTGAACCCTAAACCCTAAGCCCTAAACTCTGAACCCTGAACCCTAAATCCTGAACCCCCAAGCCAGGAGGGCTGGGCGCCCAACAGCGGTGAGAGCTGCGCGGGCGCTGGTACTTTGGCCTCGGATGGCGAGCCCTGGCCACTCGGATTTTCGAGGTTTGAGGTGGTTTTAGGGTTTACTGTAGGGTCTGGGGGGATGGAGGGAGTTTTAGGGTTTAGGGTTTTGGGGGTTTAGGGCTTAGGATTTTTAAGGGTTTCAGGGTGTTGAGGGTTTTAGGGTTTAGTAATTTGGGGGCTTTAGAGTTTAGGGTTTTGAGGGTTTGAGGGTTTTAGGGTTCAGGGTTCGGATGTTTTTGGTGTTTGGGTGTTTTAGGGCTCAGGGATTTCCCAAACGTGGGGCCGAGGGACCGCAGAATTGTGTAGAGCCTAGTCCAGGGAATTCTAGGGTTCTCTTGATGGATGGGATTCGGAAAACTCTGGGAATACCCGTTTGGCTGCTTCCAACTTAGAGGGTCCCAACTACATACCCGCAGCACAATCTCAGGGATCTCCCACAAAGCGGTAAAATCTTTTTTCAGGCCCCACTTGTTGTCTTCAGTTGAACGCCTTGAGGATCCAGTATGTTTGGTCATAGCTTTAGAGGGTGGTTTGGGGTCCTTGGGGCCCTAAATGCCTTAACCCTCGGGGCTTGCAGGGCTTTGGGGGCGTCGAGCTTCTGATGGAATTTCACAGAAATCTGCGATAAAGGTAAGCAGTTAGCTCTAGGCCTTAAACTTCGGGCTTTAGGTTCTACGGTTCAGGGTTTAGGGTTTGGGTTCAGTTCAACCTCCAAGCTCCAACACCTGGCACCCCCACCCTAAACCACCCAACCGCAGTCAAGGTGCCTCATCCAAGACCCCCTGTCCGAGAAAGTGGTGCCTTGCTTGGCCAGCACACATGAGTAGCGTTTTATTTGGGGATACTATGGTATCCAATGCAGAGTAACATGTTATCCGACTTTCTGGGTATCGTATGCTCATAGTTACATAAGGAGCTTGCTAGATTCAATCGCCAAAAACCGCCACTCACCCTGAACCGGTTCCGAAGGTCTACAATCTTGTCCTACGCATACAGGGGCCGTTCTCGAGCCTTTTTTGCGCAACTCCCTGTACACATTCCGATTCCCCACAGCTGCAACCCTCTAGTGCTTCTGAAGCCCACATCCCGAGCAATTTTCTGATCTCTTCTTCTGCTGGCTGTCCGTTTTTATTTCTATTGTCTGCTGCTATGTTGCAAAGACAACTGCTGTGGCCAAGGAGGTGGCGCAACAAATCAACGTGAAAGGCATGTAATCCGGTTCCCATAATATAACTCCTCCCCCACTAAGATGCAGCATTCATTCCCTATCAGGCAAGTTGTATCGCAAAGTCGGGAAGCATTTAATTTTCTTGGGTGTGGCAGTCCAATGTTCACGAATGCCAAGGGAGGTAGCCTAAAAGATCTGTCCGGCTGTGCAAATTAAACACCCAGCACATGTCAAATGCACTGCAAAGATACCAACAATTTGATAACAAAAGCGACGCTCATATTAACCTCTTCCACATATGTGCATCGCAGCCTGCTGAGGAGCATCCGCACCTTGCGGAAGCTTACGATCCCGGCGCAGACTCGCTGAGCCTGAGCTCAATGGCAGACTTTTGCCCCGCTATAGTCCCCCTTAAGTAGATAGAATACGGTTTTGGGTATATTATGATAACATCCCCACAAACTCCATATTCTATCTACTTAAGGGGGACTATACCCCCCTCAATATTCAGTAGGTTAGGCCCCCATCCACGAATGTATGTGACCACAGGTGAGAATGGTAATTTCTGTCTAGAGGAAATATACTGCGCATTCCCAATGTTCCAGGCTTCGTAAGGTTCTAGTGCGCTGCTTCGGGTCATGGATTCAGGAAGGGCCTCTAAATCCTAAACCCTAACCTTGCAATGCAGTGGAGCATCGCACAGCGTGGGGAGGTGTAGCTTCCTATCAGAAGGCGCCGTAGATATGCGACTTGTCAGCCAACGTTTCCACCGTCAAGTTCATTCTGTAGAATGCCTTCGCCAAACCCAGAATCCCCTTGCAGATGAAAGGGATGTTGAGTCTTTTTTGTGACATGCATTTTCTAAAACCACAGAATTTAATAGGAATCCGGGACCATTGTATTTGGGAATTATTTAGGCCCCTGCATTAGATTCTTGGCCTTCAAGAAGCTTCAGCATGAGAGCCCAATCGCCCAACCGTCACATGGCAGACTTCCCAGCATGCATGGCTTTTGTCAAGGATCCTGGCTTGCGAGCGCCTGGGTCATAGCGAGACTGCAGTTTAGGGTTTAGGAGGGTCAGAGTTTGGGGTTTAGGGTTTAGTTCTTAGGAGGGTCAAAGAAGGTAGTTCAGGGCTGGTATAGCTGTTTGTTTTTCTTATTGTTCCTTTTCAGCCCCTGTGAAATTCAAGCTGCCGGAAACCTCATGCCCTGAACGCTAAAGCTAGAAGATCATAGTCGATACTTTGATTCCTGCATGGTTTCAGAATACCAAATATTTCATAATTACCAAGGTATATGGTACCTAGGGCCGTGCAGCATTCTGGGTATTTATCGTAATGGTGGCACTGAGGCCTTACGCGCTATGCCCCGACTCACCTGTCCCCACTTGGAAATCCAGGCCATCCGCGAAATGAAGCGAAGTTTGGTTACCAGTATACATATACTTACGATTGTAAGTCTTCCTCCTATTATTGGTATTGTTTCTTTGCTTCCATTACTTGTTACTACCGTTATAAAGATAAAGAAATCCCGAGCGCCAAGCCTCTTAATGCCCCAAAGAAAAGCAATTAAACAAAGCTGAATCAACATTCACCAATTAATCATATGGGCTATCGCAGAGTAGGGGTATCCCAAGAAACCCTGTGGACATAATTTTGGGAGTTTGTCAGAAAAAATCCTCAAAGAGCTCCTGCAACGACACCCCCCTTGAATTCAACTGTGCTGTCTCTCTAGCCTAAGCCCTAAACGCCAAACCCTAAACCCTAAACCCTACCCTAAACCCTAAAAAAACACCCGAGGTCCCTGAGCAGGGGCCCCCACTTGAAGAGATTCCCGTGCAGGGAAACCAGCAGCTAAGGCACACCATCGCCAAGAACCGCCGTCACTAGCTGCAAAGAGCTGGTTGGGTTTTCTTAGGTCGCTTTCTAGGAATATAAACAAAGCAACTGACAAAAACAGTTTCGATTCCGAGAAAACATATTCAAGACGAGAGATCCATATTGTGATGGCTGGTAACTCTGTTGAAGTTCCTTAAAAGCAATGCAGGTTGGTTTTTGCCTCCCCCAAGTACTGCGGACTCCCCAGAGGTGTCTGGAAACCAACATCCTTTGACAAGGGGGCCCCTGGCAGTTCCATGTCAGTTTGAAGGGGGTAAGCTTTATAGGGGTCAGGCTAGATGCAGTCGCAGTAGTAGGGCAAAAAGAATGGAACAGGTTTTCGGGTTTAGGGGCTTAGGGTTCAGGGTTAAACCGCACACCCTAAATCCGCGGCATGCTCGCAAGGTCGTAGGTTGTTATTGAAAAGACTTTTCATGTTTCAAAAATCCCGAAACACATTAGATCAAACATGATCATATTTTGTACCTCCTCAGCATTCAAGGAAAGTTATAGGACCTAGGATTCTAGTACTATAGTAGTTTCCATTTCATTTTCCATTATCCCCATATAACCCCAATATACTACAGTAGTTTCCATTTTCTTTTCCATTATCCCGGGAAGGCATCATAGAGAGACCCTTCCCAACAGTTTGCTAGCCTTTGGCTCTTGGCCTACGACACTCCTGGCAGTGGGACCCTGAAATTCGTTTAGGGTTTAGGGTTTAGGGTGGAGCTTGCAGTTGGTCAAGATGGAATCTATCATGTGGGGAAGCTGTAGGTGTTCTTTGATTCGGGGCTCCTAGCAAGAGCCATGATCCTTGAAACCTTAAGTGTTATCCCTCAGTAAGCAGGTGGAGCCCTGAACTCCACACCCCGATGCGAAGAAACTGCGTCAGCACCTCGAAGCGCAACACATACCCAAACAAAGACCGTGGGCATAAACCTCAATATAATAGGGTAGATATTATATTATAGTAGTTTCCATTTTATTTTCCATTATCCCAATGTAACCCCAATATATACCCCATTATCCCTTGAAAATCTGTGCGTGTGCTAAGATTTGGCATCTGTAGCTAGAGACACCAGGAAGGAGGTGGACAAGTACGTCCTTAAATTAGAGCATGCTTCATACAGACCCCTAGCAGGGTCATTGTTGGACATGACTTGTTCATCGTTCTAGTATGCCAAAGCTCAATGAGACATGAGAATATATACAGTTGAAAGGCCCTAAACCCTGAACCTCTACAGCCGCTAAACTCTAAACCCTAAACCTCGTAACCCCTAAACACTAAACCCCAACAATATCCCAATGTCAAAGCAGTAGGTAGGGTCATCACCTACCTCACGGAGTTCCGGGACGATGCGCCGGCACAGATCCGGAATGAGTACCTGACGCATGGCCATCTTTATGGGTTTAGGGTCTAGGAATTTAGGGTTTAGGCTATTCTCCGTGTGTAGGGGCTACATTGGAGGGGATGTAAGGGTGTACATATATATATGTAGAATGCTATGTCTTAAGCTCCCAAACCCTAAAGCCTCAACCAAAACCAACCGTATAGGCCCAGTTCCTTGTATAATTTTGGCATGGGGTACTTCAAACAGACCTGACCATGATACTGGAAATTTCTTTGGCCTGAAACCTTAACTCCAAACCCTCAAGCGTGTTTAGGGCTTGGGATAGCTCAGGATGCGGGCAGCTTGCACCGAAGCGGCCTGCTGTTCGTCCTTCTGAGCTCATTGCCTGTCGCTTGGATATACAGGGGCTATATAGGGTTATATAAAGAGGTATCTAGGGTTACATACGGGTATATACTGTACAAGCCTGAATAGGTACTCACAGTACTCCCTCATGACCCTTCTATAACGATATTGCAATATGCGCCAGAAGCTTATTAAAAGTGTTTAGGCCCCTACATCCACATGGGCTCTTAGCTTACCGCAAAAACATCACACCCTAAACCCTAAACCCAAAGACATTGAGCCATGTAGGCTCGCCTTCCGTCTCACTGCAAAGGATGCCTCTCAGGGGTTACCCCTGTGGCCACCAGCACCGAGGCAGCACAGAGCCTGCTTGAGTGCCCAGTGCTCCTGCGCCACGAAGCAATGGAGAAAGAACACCGGAGGGTCAAGGGATGTAGTAAGTAGGTTGATAGTACGGTAGCTGGGGTTACTATATAGGGTGTGTAAGTATACTAATCAAAATCTCCTGACACTCCGTGTCTGTCAAAGCTTCTAAAAAACATGGGTCCATCACCATCTGGAAGTTCTTAGTATAAAATACAGTTGGGCTTATATTTGGTGCACCCTATTTTGAACACCCCAGGCTCTTTGAGGCAACATGAGATGGCCAGTTCTCAAAAGCTTCCGTATATGATCCCTAGTAAGGACCCTCATGTCCCCAGTCCCGTTTTCATACCTACATATCTCGAAAGGGCCCCAGGGTACCCCCATTTTGAGAAAGCCCCATGCCCCCAGTCCCGTTTTCATACCTAAAAATCTCCTGGGGCCCTTGGCGAACCCCCCATGTTGAGAGGGTCCCATTTCTTCCCCTTGAGAATTGAAAACCATCCTCCAGGCACCTGTTGTTCCTTAGTTGACAAGAGCCTCGACATTTTTTTTACCTAAGCCCTGAACTCGGTTGCTGTTGAGGAACTTAAACTAAGTTAGCATGATGGGTATATGGATTGAACACTGGGCTTTCCCCAATACAGTAACTTGATATAAGTAAGTTCCTTAACAGCAACCAAGTAAATTATGTAAGGATTCGAGCCTACCAGGGCTGTACCCGAAACCCGAAGCCGTAGGCCCTAATTTTGTTCATAACAATATGAGGTGATGGAGTGGATTTCTAGACATTGCCGCATAAGCGCCAAGGCCCCCAAGTGCGTGCACCAACCGAAGCACGCCCCAAACACAACAACTGGAGCCGTATGTTAGGAGTCTATCTGCAGGCTCTTTACGGACTTTGCAACAAGATTCTCCCGGGTGCCCAGGTTGTGGCCTTGAACTTTACCCCAGGATTTCTGAACCCTGAGTCTCATCATGTATGCTCGTGGGCCGGAATCACATTGGAACTCTCCTACAAGATGAGGAGTACATGGCAAACTTGAGAACCTACAGCGCCCTACAGCGCCCTATGTGCATTACCTCATGTGAACCTACGAGATGTCTTGGGAAGTGGGACATGCCGGGTTGTGCTAGTTCCCCTGTTTGCACGCTGGCTCCGCAAGTTTTTGTCTCTAGCATCAGAGGGGGAGGGTCGTCAGGGTTTGCAGGTTCTTCAGTGCTTAGAGTTTCAGGGTTCAGGGTTTAGGGTCGGCGTTAAGATCCCCTGCTCTCAGAAGTCTGGGGCGCAGCTTAAGTCAGGCTTGGCAAAGAGGTTGGAAGGGCTAGGCCACGCTGATCCCAAAAAACTTTGCATTGAAGGGTTGAGGGTTTAGAGTTGGATCCCAAGGAGCACTCATTGAAATATTGGGGGTAGTATTCTTTTGCATAGCCGAAGCCCGCCACAAGAACACCTAAGAATCCCTCTGCTTCCCCTGGGCCGCACAGCAAAGCTGCCTAAAGCGCCCCATGGCGGATGCGGACGCGGAGCGACGGCAAGCGCTGATGTTCCCAAGCCGCTCTTGTTGTTGTTGTTGTTGTTGAGGGATATAGGCATTATTTTGGGGGGTCATATTGGGAAAATGGAAAAGAAAATGGAAACTACTATTTAGGGTTTAGGGTTTCAGAGTCCCCCTTAAGTAGATAGAGTATGGGGATGTACAAGCCTGAAAAACTGGTATTTTCATCCGGCTATCATTGCACAAATCCCATGACCCATGGCAAAGAGATATCCTCCCACGCGAAAGATCTCGATTTGAAGTAACATTGGGAGCTGCAAGGGCCTCTCCCGAGCGCGGTTTCATGCTGTATGATTTTGGGCTAAGGCTGGGGTGTTAATCGAATTGGTAGGTGGCATCCCTTGATGCTGCTGTTGGCTATGACAAAGTGGTCTATGACCTTTGCCGTCGCTGCTGTAAGAAAGGACGGTGTTGCAGCAGTATGTGAGGTTGTGGCAGTCAGTTTCTTGGAGGGAGCATGTTCATTGTGAGACGAGCTATGATGAATGGAGATTCCCTTCCATTCCTGACGGTTGTGCCGAGCCTCATATCTGGGTTCTTGTTGAGGATAAATGACATTAGGCTTAGTTCTGATCTTACTAAATCCCAAGAAGGAGCATAAATCCATAGTGTTGCCTAGTACCTAGTATTCCAAGATAAGCTAACTGATGTGCCCTACCACGCCAAGGAGTGTGGCGGCTATGTTCCGGGATCCGGCGGCCTTCCGCGCACCTTGTCGTCTCCAAGGGTCCAGTTTATGAGGGCCATGTGGGAGTTTTCCGAAATTATTCGGGAACTTACATATACCGCCCCAAACATAATCGAGTTTCTACTAGAAGGACTCCACCCTTTAACTCTACCTATACCCGAAGTCTTAAACCTAAAGCCCTAAACCCTTTTTGTCACCTTTCGAGGTCTCCAAGAGCACGCAACTTCAGCCTCTCTCTGGATTCGATGTCCGCACCGGCACCTTTGATGTGACCGCACCTGGGACTTTTCAAAACCCTCGCTGCGATTAATAAGATGAAGCAGAGTGATCATTATGGTTTATTGTCAGTGTATATGGGGTTCCTCTGGAACATTCGTGGGATCTCGTGGTTGTATATGGGTTGTCCTCTCGGGGCAGACTTTAGATTCAAACTATGGATCGTACCATTGCGAGGCATTATTTTGGGGTTCTGGGGCCGGATTACCAGTATCCAATCTTCGGCCCTTATCATCTTTGCCGCGTCCGTCTAAACATATTCTATAAGGTGCCTCATGTATGGCAAGCTTGGGTTCAGAATTTAGGGTTCAGGGTGTGGGGTCCTCGAGGTGGTTCAAAATGGGTTTCCACTCTTTCTCTCTGTGACCCAACCCTGCTCCCTGTATGAAGACGTAGATAGAATATGGCTTTGGGTATTTTATAAACAGATCCCCATATACTCCATATTCTATGTAAAGGATGATTATATTCGTATTTCATTGGGATACAGACAGGCCAGCGGACCTAGGGCTTTGCCTGCGACCTGTTTGGCCCTAGTGTAGACCCATGATTAAGAAACCTCCTCTCCCTTAATAGGGATTATAATGGGGATCCTAATCCTATTGTTCAGGCCCTTTACAGGGGGGGTTATTCGTCATGGGTCTACTGTATGTTTCAATAAGGATCCTCATTCAGTAGATGGACGCACATACCCACATGTCCGAACTGACCCGCATGGTCCCTATAGGTTATTTGACCCAGTAGAAAAGGGTGTGTGAAGACTAACTGCGGACGTCTGCTCAGCCGCACTCCGTACCAGCGCTCTCTTCCTTCGAATTCCGCGAAGGGCTTTTGGAGGTAGGTTCAGATTTTGGCATTTGCGCAGCCCATATGCTAAACCCTAAACCCTAAACCCTAAGCCCTAAACCCTAAACCCTAAGCCTAAATCCCTAAACCCTAAACCTGAATCCCTAAACCCTAAGCCTAAATCCCGAAACCCTAAACCTGAATCCCTAAACCCTAAGCCTAAATCCCTAAACTCTAAACCTGAATCCCTAA